>JAANYP010004997.1:0-52721 GCA_020465985.1 Centrapalus pauciflorus | reverse complement strand
TTCATTAACCACTGGTACATCCTTGAGGTTTTTCCCTTCTTTCTTAGTATTCAACACACAAGCCAAGAAGCATTGACAACCTTTACTTAAATTTTTCCGAGCCTTAGCTACCGAAATCACTACGGCTTCCCTTTTACGTCTATCCCCATACACAAATATTTCTTCGCCTTCCGGCGTGAACAAACGAACGATTCGTTTCGCACAAGCAATAGTGGCAAGATTATTGGCCAACCAATCCATGCCAACTATTACGTCAAATTCTTTCGTATCTATGGGGACAAGGTCGATATCAAAGTTATGTCCATCTAAGGTTAGCACACAGTCATGATATATTTGGGTGGCACAAACCGATTTCCCGCTTGCCACATCAACAGATAGAGGGAAAGGCATCAAAGAGGGTATAACATCTAACTTTCGTGCAAATGATTTAGAAACAAAAGACACACTTGCACCGGAATCAAATAATACTACAGCAGGTAAAGAGTTCAGGAGAAAAGTACCGGTTACGACATCCGGCACATCCTGCGCCTCGGCAGCTGTGATCTGATAAACCCTGGCTTGAGGCTTAGGTGGATTCCCCTTTGATTGGGAGGAACCACCCACAAAATTAGGCTTTGCGACCGAGCCTTTACTTTCGGACGTCGCCAACCTCTTCTTTGGACAATTCCGAGAAAGGTGGCCCACCTGGCCACATTCGTAGCACGCATCAGTTCGCTTAGGGCACGCAGGACGTATGTGTCCCTCTTCTCCACAGCCATGGCACACAATAGGGGACAAACATTCCCCACGATGAAGTTTCCCGCAACGGTTACACGCAGGCACCGAATTGGAAAACTGAGATTTGGACTGAGAGTTATTGGAATTAGCAGGTTTCTTTGAATGTCGGGAGGATTGGTAACGTGAATGAGAGTCCACGTTCTTTGAGAACGATTGTTGGGGTTGTTTAAACGTCCCCGACGAAGATTCAACCTTCGCTTTCTTCGATCCCGCTGATTCCTGCTCCCTACGGAACAATTCATATTCTCGGAGTCGCGCATACTCCACAGCTTTCTCAAAAGATTCCACCGCGCGAACAGTCACCATCTCGCGAATTTCACTTCGCAGTCCTTCCACAAAATAGTCGGTCTTTTGCTTTTCGTCCGCAATTACCGTCCCCACAAACATTGCTTTCGAGTTAAACTCGATCAGATAATCATCAACCGACAAGTCTCCTTGCTGAAACGTGAGAAAGTCTCTTTTAATCTTCTGTACCGCAACAGCCGGACAGAAATGCTTGTCAAACCTGGTTTTGAACTCTTCCCAGGTCATCTTAGCCACGGCAACCAAGCCCAAAATTTCCGCTTCGGAATCCCACCAAGTTAAAGCAGGACCAACAAATTGTGCAGTCGCGTACTGCACCTTTTTGTCGTCGCTGACGTCGGTGACTCGGAACAATTTTTCGATTGCCTTAATCCAGTCCAAGGCCTCCACAGTAGTTGCCCGTCCATTGAACGCTGGAGGACGACAACCAATAAAATTCTTGTACGACATTCCCCTTTTTGACTTAGAGGAGCCGTGCTTCCGTTCTTTATCTTTCTTGGGCCTTTCCGCCCTACTTCCACTTCCAGCGATTTCAGTATTATCGTTACTTGCTTGCTCCCCCTCAGCATTATTTTTCTTTCCCTGCACGTTCTGGGAAGCAAGTAATTGGGTCATTAGCTCATTCTGCTGACGATTTTGCTCCAGCATCTGAGCCATCATCTGCATCATCTGGTTCTCTCGAGACCCTCCACCAGTACGGAAACTGGATTCATTTTCATAATCTGGAGACTGATCTCTGCCTCCCCCATCATTTGAATGTTCTACCTCCTGGTGTAGAACGCGATTCGACTGGCTATCCGACATTGTCTGCAACAAACAGTTACAGGTCGGTTCAACGCTTCTTTCACACCAAAGTGTGCATTTAACATTTATACGTATACACAATTATACTTTCATTAAGTTAAAACCTTAAAAGTCTACCCATTAATATCCCATCCTAGGCCAAAGGTCAATTGAATTTGTTATAATATTGCCGCCTAGGTGGGTCAATACCAGCATCTGAAACCGTGCTCAGAGTAGAGTATCGTCGACTATACTCTGTCTATGAGCTCCAGCTTTGATACCAAATTGAAACACCCATACAACTAATACGAGTATTTCGATACCATTATACATTAATTTATACAGAGTAATTGCGGAAATACGGTCAATTTAAAACTTTTAATACTTTAACAATCATCAACGTGATTCCAAACACTTTGCATATAACACAACAGAGTGTCTAGAATCACAGAGTAATGTAATTGGGGTCACAATATTAAATCATCAGTGTGATTACAAACGAATTAATAATCATTAACTAATTCGCGTAAGTCCAAAATGGAAGTCTGCTACTCCCACCCCAATCATCAACAAAATATGGAGCTCCTATCCGTGCTCCAATCAAAGGCCAGCCGGGCCTTTGCCCTTAACAGATCCTGAAAAGAATAATCAACTAACGGGTAAACAACAAAGTTGTTTAGTGAGTTTCTAGATTAAAGTATCATGCGATATATGAATGATGCCATGCAATGCCATAATTTAGCTAACAATCTCAGGAGGCCAACTAATGGCTAATAAGCTACCACATTGCGGTTACCACACACAAGCTTACCGTACAATGGGTTTACAATCTACTGCTCGATTACCACAGACACAGGCTTATCGATATGCAGTTTACAGTGATGCCATACGATTACCACACACAGGCTTATCGTTTTACAGGCAATAATGGTTACCACACTCAGGCTTACCATTATGATTCCGCTAGGTTACCACACTCAGGCTTACCGTCTCAGCGGAGAGCTCAAATGAATGATCAACAACTTATCAACCGAATAATAATATGACAACAATAATGCATGTGATGGCAAAGCATGTAAATGATAAGAATGATACGAAAGCAATAACATACAATTCATGATATGCATATAAATACATTAATGCTAGAACTCACAGTGGTGCACAACAAGCTCTCGGCCTCGAAACCGAGTTATAATCGTCAAAATATGATTAATAGTCTCCAAGGGACCTTAACCCGTCAAACCCCTACAAATAGGTTCATAATGCAATATTTATAAGTCTCACAGCTTATAATTTCTTAACATTGATCCGGATACATTAGTCGTAAGACTTAACTAGTTTCGGCATTAAACCTCAATAAATATTTTGGTCTAATTATTCTCCGTATTAGATGTCATAGACTATTATGACAAAAGATCTCGTAGAATAAAAATAATTAAAATTACAATTTCGGTCCAAGGCCATCCGAAATTCGAACAAAGACCCGAAATTCGTACTTAGTGAATTTTTCAGAATATTTCAAGGCTGAACTGCAGTTTCTGCCTTACAGATTTAATGTCAAAAATACTAAAACTTCTCTATATTTATTATAAAGAGTTGTAAAATTATTCCCAATATATATATATATATATATATATATATATATATATATATATATATATATATATATATATATATATATATATATATATATATATATATATATATATATATATATATATATCTTAACCCATTTTTAAACATCAAAACATCATTTTCATCTTTTTAGATTACATAGGGTTCATATGAACTCAAATTTGGGGTTTTGAGATAAACCCACCAAAATACATAAAACTTGCCAATATACTTTTAAAAATAATGGATCTAACGTATTTCATCATTTTCTTTTCAGATCTAGCCATTTCTAAGAGATCCTCATAAAAACCCATCAAAATACATAGAAACTTGTATAATATACTTTTTAGAATATGGATCTAACATATTTCATCATTTTCTTTTCAGATCTAGCCATTTCTAAGAGATCTTCATAAAAACCCATCAAAATACATAGAAACTTGTATAATATACTTTTTAGATAATGGATCTAACATATTTCATCATTTACTTTGAAGATCTAGCCATTTCTAAGGGCTCTCCATAAAAACCCATTTGAGTTCTATCTTCTTCATATGAAGATGGAGAGGAGAAAAAGAGTAAGAGATTTACAAATAATAAAAGTTGGTACCTCTTGAATCCCTAAGAAAATCAAGTGAAAATTCCAAAGAAATAAGATTTCTTCTTCTTCTTCTTTAAATCTTTCTCCTTCTCTTTTCTTTCTTTTTGAACTTGTTGTTTTGAAAGTGGAAGAACACACACACTGTATGTGTGTGTTCGGCGTATATATAAAGCAACCACATGTAATTTCTTTCTTTCTTTTTTTTTTCTTTTTTTTTTCTTTTTTTTTTTTCCTTTTTCTCTTTAATCCTTAAACATTCCAATATTTACCATTTAGACCCTACAATTATTTCCTTTTCTTTTAAGGTCCTTTATTCATAAATCAATACTTTATTTATTATAATTTGCACAACCATTTATTTATATGTCTCAATATTAATTAATATTCCGAATTTGTATTTCTTCGTAATAAGTATTAATTATCAATTTTATTAAAAAAAATCGGGTCGTTACAATTCCTCCTCTCTTAAAAGGATTCCGCCCACGGAATCAGATTCTTTCAAACAAAGCGGGGTATTTGGCCATCATTTCAGCCTTCGTCTCCCAAGTCATCAGAGATCCACGGTGGTGCTTCCAACAAACGAGTACCATCTCGATCTCCTTATTCCTTAGATTAATTACTTTGTCGCCGATAATCTTTTCTGGTTCTTCAATATATCGCAATTTCTCATCAATTTGCACATCATCCAAAGGAACGGTCACCGTAGGATTGATCGGACTTCTCTTCAAATAGCTAACATGGAAGGTGTCATGAATTCCTGCCAACTCAGCGGGCAACTCTAATTTATAAGCTTGGGCTCCGATACGCTCGGTAATAGGAAATGGTCCAACGTATCGAGGACTTAACTTCCCTCGCTTCCCGAATCTCATAATTCCCTTCCACGGAGATACTTTCAACATCACAGAATCTCCCACTGCAAACTCAATATTTTTATGACGTTTGTCCGAGTATGCTTTCTGTCGATCTTGGGCAGCTTTGATTCGCTCACGAATAATCTGAATTTTATCATGCGTCTCTTGAAGCAATTCGGGACCCGCTAACGGTTTCTCGCCTGCTTCACGCCAACACGTCGGAGTTCGACACTTCCGACCATACAACGACTCATACGGGGCCATCTTTATCGAAGAATGATAACTGTTGTTGTAGGCAAATTCCACAAGCGGTAGGTACGTATCCCAATTTCCACCAAGCTCGATCACGCACGCACGTAACATATCTTCCATCGTCTGATTGGTACGTTCAGTCTGGCCATCAGTCTGGGGACGAAACGCCGTACTCAAGTTAACACGTGTTCCCAACTGATCTTGCATACTTTGCCAAAATCTCGAAGTAAACCTCGAATCACGATCCGACACAATGGACTTTGGAATTCCATGGCGTACAATAATCTCATCAATATACATTCGCGCCAGTCTTTCCAAATGAAAGTTTTCTCGTATCGGCAAGAAGTGTGCGGATTTCGTCAGTCGATCCACAATAACCCATATAGCATCATGTTGTCTTTGGGTCTTCGGAAGCTTTACCACAAAATCCATCGTGATGTGATCCCACTTCCATTCGGGTATCTCGAGTGGTTGCAAATTTCCAGATGGTTTTTGATGTTCGGCCTTGACTCGCAAGCAAGTCAAACACCGTTCAACATGATTACCAACGTCTCGCTTCATTCCGGGCCACCAATATTCGGATTTCAAATCCTGATACATTTTCGAACTCCCGGGGTGAATCGAGAACTTCGAGTTGTGACCATCCTCTAAAATTATTTTGCGCACATCACCAATCTTCGGCACCCAAATACGATCCCTAAACATTTTCAACCCGTTGCTGCTTTCGGTTAGCAGCACGCTTTGACCAACCATTCTCTCAGACTTAATATTTTCCTCTTTAAGACCCTCGATTTGCCATTTCCGTATGTCGTCAAGGATAGAGGAAGTCACAACTACATGCGTTAGCGCATAGCAAGTCGCGTCCGGGTATCTCTTTCGGCTCAAAGCATCAGCCACTACATTGGCTTTTCCAGGGTGATAAAGGATTTCACAGTCATAATCCTTAATCAACTCCACAGCGCGCCTCTGTCGCATATTTAACTCTTTCTGATCAAAGACATGCCTCAAACTCTTATGATCAGTGAATAACTGGCATTTCGTACCGTACAGGTAATGTCGCCAGATTTTTAAAGCAAACGTTACAGCATCTAACTCCAAGTCATGAGTCGGACGACTCTTTTCATAATCCTTTAACTGTCTTGATGCATACGCTATCACTTTTCCTCGCTGCATTAGCACACAACCCAACCCATTTATCGAGGCATCACTATAAACGGCAAAATCTTCGTTTCCTTCCGGCAACGCAAGCACAGGAGCGTCCGTCAAACAACTCTTCAAAGTTTGAAATGCCTCCATCTGTGGCTTTCCCCACACAAACTTCGCATTCTTACGAGTCAACGAAGTGAGTGGGACGGCTATTTTAGAGAAATCCTGAATAAATCGTCGGTAATAGCCGGCCAATCCAAGGAAGCTACGAATTTCAGCAACATTTCTCGGCGCTTCCCAACTTTTAATGGCCTCGATCTTGGAGGGATCCACAGAAACACCCTCACAAGATATAACATGTCCTAAAAATTGCACTTGTCGTAGCCAAAACTCGCACTTGGAGAATTTGGCATACAACTGTTCGCCTCGAAGAAGTTCGAGCAATTGTCTCAGATGAACTGCATGATCCTCCTCCGTCTTGGAATACACTAAGATATCGTAGATAAACACTATGACCGACTTGTCAAGCATTGGACAGCACACCCGATTCATCAAGTCCATAAAAGCTGCAGGAGCATTAGTGAGCCCAAAAGGCATCACTAAGAACTCATAGTGTCCATATCGGGTCCGAAAAGCCGTTTTTGGCACATCTTCCTCACGGACTTTAAGTTGATGATAACCTGAACGAAGGTCTATTTTCGAGAAATAAGCAGCTCCTTGTAGTTGATCGAACAAGTCATCAATACGAGGCAAAGGATACTTATTCTTTATAGTCACCTTGTTCAATTCTCTATAATCTATGCACATTCGTAAGGTTCCATCTTTCTTTCGTACGAATAGAACTGGAGCACCCCACGGCGAGGTACTCGGCCGAATGAACCCTTTCTCTAACAGTTCTTCCAATTGCGCCATCATTTCCTTCATTTCCGAAGGCGCTAAACGATACGGAGCACGCGCAATTGGTGCAGCTCCCGGCACTAACTCAATTCGAAATTCTACGGATCGATCCGGTGGTAATCCCGGTAAGTCATCAGGAAACACGTCGGGATATTCATTAACCACTGGTACATCCTTGAGGTTTTTCCCTTCTTTCTTAGTATTTAACACACAAGCCAAGAAGCATTGACAACCCTTACTTAAACTTTTCCGAGCCTTAGCCACCGAAATCACTGCGGCTTCCCTTTTACGTCTATCCCCATACACAAATATTTCTTCGCCTTCCGGCGTGAACAAACGAACGATTCGTTTCGCACAAGCAATAGTGGCAAGATTATTGGCCAACCAATCCATGCCAACTATTACGTCAAATTCTTTCGTATCTATGGGGACAAGGTCGATATCAAAGTTATGTCCATCTAAGGTTAGCACACAGTCGTGATATATTTGGGTGGCACAAACCGATTTCCCGCTTGCCACATCAACAGATAGAGGGAAAGGCATCAAAGAGGGTATAACATCTAACTTTCGTGCAAATGATTTAGAAACAAAAGACACACTTGCACCGGAATCAAATAATACTACAGCAGGTAAAGAGTTCAGGAGAAAAGTACCGGTTACGACATCCGGCACATCCTGCGCCTCGGCAGCTGTGATCTGATAAACCCTGGCTTGAGGCTTGGGTGGATTCCCCTTTGATTGGGAGGAACCACCCACAAAATTAGGCTTTGCGACCGAGCCTTTACTTTCGGACGTCGCCAACCTCTTCTTTGGACAATTCCGAGCAAGGTGGCCCACCTGGCCACATTCGTAGCACGCATCAGTTCGCTTAGGGCACGCAGGACGTATGTGTCCCTCTTCTCCACAGCCATGGCACACAATAGGGGACAAACATTCCCCACGATGAAGTTTCCCGCAACGGTTACACGCAGGCACCGAATTGGAAAACTGAGATTTGGACTGAGAGTTATTGGAATTAGCAGGTTTCTTTGAATGTCGGGAGGATTGGTAACGTGAATGAGAGTCCACGTTCTTTGAGAACGATTGTTGGGGTTGTTTAAACGTCCCCGACGAAGATTCAACCTTCGCTTTCTTCGATCCCGCTGATTCCTGCTCCCTACGGAACAATTCATATTCTCGGAGTCGCGCATACTCCACAGCTTTCTCAAAAGATTCCACCGCGCGAACAGTCACCATCTCGCGAATTTCACTTCGCAGTCCTTCCACAAAATAGTCGGTCTTTTGCTTTTCGTCCGCAATTACCGTCCCCACAAACATTGCTTTCGAGTTAAACTCGATCAGATAATCATCAACCGACAAGTCTCCTTGCTGAAACGTGAGAAAGTCTCTTTTAATCTTCTGTACCGCAACAGCCGGACAAAAATGCTTGTCAAACCTGGTTTTGAACTCTTCCCAGGTCATCTTAGCCACGGCAACCAAGCCCAAAATTTCCGCTTCGGAATCCCACCAAGTTAAAGCAGGACCAACAAATTGTGCAGTCGCGTACTGCACCTTTTTGTCGTCGCTGACGTCGGTGACTCGGAACAATTTTTCGATTGCCTTGATCCAGTCCAAGGCCTCCACAGTAGTTGCCCGTCCATTGAACGCTGGAGGACGACAACCAATAAAATTCTTGTACGACATTCCCCTTTTTGACTTAGAGGAGCCGTGCTTCCGTTCTTTATCTTTCTTGGGCCTTTCCGCCCTACTTCCACTTCCAGCGATTTCAGTATTATCGTTACTTGCTTGCTCCCCCTCAGCATTATTTTTCTTTCCCTGCACGTTCTGGGAAGCAAGTAATTGGGTCATTAGCTCATTCTGCTGACGATTTTGCTCCAGCATCTGAGCCATCATCTGCATCATCTGGTTCTCTCGAGACCCTCCACCAGTACGGAAACTGGATTCATTTTCATAATCTGGAGACTGATCTCTGCCTCCCCCATCATTTGAATGTTCTACCTCCTGGTGTAGAACGCGATTCGACTGGCTATCCGACATTGTCTGCAACAAACAGTTACAGGTCGGTTCAACGCTTCTTTCACACCAAAGTGTGCATTTAACATTTATACGTATACACAATTATACTTTCATTAAGTTAAAACCTTAAAAGTCTACCCATTAATATCCCATCCTAGGCCAAATGTCAATTGAATTTGTTATAATATTGCCGCCTAGGTGGGTCAATACCAGCATCTGAAACCGTGCTCAGAGTAGAGTATCGTCGACTATACTCTGTCTATGAGCTCCAGCTCTGATACCAAATTGAAACACCCATACAACTAATACGAGTATTTCGATACCATTATACATTAATTTATACAGAGTACTTGCGGAAATACGGTCAATTTAAAACTTTTAATACTTTAACAATCATCAACGTGATTCCAAACACTTTGCATATAACACAACAGAGTGTCTAGAATCACAGAGTAATGTAATTGGGGTCACAATATTAAATCATCAGTGTGATTACAAACGAATTAATAATCATTAACTAATTCGCGTAAGTCCAAAATGGAAGTCTGCTACTCCCACCCCAATCATCAACAAAATATGGAGCTCCTATCCGTGCTCCAATCAAAGGCCAGCCGGGCCTTTGCCCTTAACAGATCCTGAAAAGAATAATCAACTAACGGGTAAACAACAAAGTTGTTTAGTGAGTTTCTAGATTAAAGTATCATGCGATATATGAATGATGCCATGCAATGCCATAAATTTAGCTAACAATCTCAGGAGGCCAACTAATGGCTAATAAGCTACCACATTGCGGTTACCACACACAAGCTTACCGTACAATGGGTTTACAATCTACTGCTCGATTACCACAGACACAGGCTTATCGATATGCAGTTTACAGTGATGCCATACGATTACCACACACAGGCTTATCGTTTTACAGGCAATAATGGTTACCACACTCAGGCTTACCATTATGATTCCGCTAGGTTACCACACTCAGGCTTACCGTCTCGGCGGAGAGGTCAAATGAATGTTCAACAACTTATCAATCGAGTGATAATATGATAACAATAATATATGTGATGGCAAGGCATGTAAATGACAAGAATGATACGAAAGCGATAACATACAATTCATGATATGCATATAAATACATTAATGCTAGAACTCACAGTGGTGCACAACAAGCTCTCGGCCTCGAAACCGAGTTATAATCGTCAAAATATGATTAATAGTCTCCAAGGGACCTTAACCCGTCAAACCCCTACAAATAGGTTCATAATGCAATATTTATAAGTCTCACAGCTTATAATTTCTTAACATTGATCCGGATACATTAGTCGTAAGACTTAACTAGTTTCGGCATTAAACCTCAATAAATATTTTGGTCTAATTATTCTCCGTATTAGATGTCATAGACTATTATGACAAAAGATCTCGTAGAATAAAAATAATTAAAATTACAATTTCGGTCCAAGGCCATCCGAAATTCGGACAAAGACCATCCGAATTTCGGGTCATCCGAAATTCGTACTTAGCGAATTTTTCAGAATATTTCAAGGCTGAACTGCAGTTTCTGCCTTACAGATTTAATGTCAAAAATACTAAAACTTCTCTATATTTATTATAAAGAGTTGTAAAATTATTCCCAATATATATATATATATATATATATATATATATATATATATATATATATATATATATATATATATATATATATATATATATATATATATATATATATATATATATATATATATATATATATCTTAACCCATTTTTAAACATCAAAACATCATTTTCATCTTTTTAGATTACATAGGGTTCATATGAACTCAAATTTGGGGTTTTGAGATAAACCCACCAAAATACATAAAACTTGCCAATATACTTTTAAAAATAATGGATCTAACGTATTTCATCATTTTCTTTTCAGATCTAGCCATTTCTAAGAGATCCTCATAAAAACCCATCAAAATACATAGAAACTTGTATAATATACTTTTTAGAATATGGATCTAACATATTTCATCATTTTCTTTTCAGATCTAGCCATTTCTAAGAGATCTTCATAAAAACCCATCAAAATACATAGAAACTTGTATAATATACTTTTTAGATAATGGATCTAACATATTTCATCATTTACTTTGAAGATCTAGCCATTTCTAAGGGCTCTCCATAAAAACCCATTTGAGTTCTATCTTCTTCATATGAAGATGGAGAGGAGAAAAAGAGTAAGAGATTTACAAATAATAAAAGTTGGTACCTCTTGAATCCCTAAGAAAATCAAGTGAAAATTCCAAAGAAATAAGATTTCTTCTTCTTCTTCTTTAAATCTTTCTCCTTCTCTTTTCTTTCTTTTTGAACTTGTTGTTTTGAAAGTGGAAGAACACACACACTGTATGTGTGTGTTCGGCGTATATATAAAGCAACCACATGTAATTTCTTTCTTTCTTTTTTTTTCTTTTTTTTTTCTTTTTTTTTTCCTTTTTCTCTTTAATCCTTAAACATTCCAATATTTACCATTTAGACCCTACAATTATTTCCTTTTCTTTTAAGGTCCTTTATTCATAAATCAATACTTTATTTATTATAATTTGCACCACCATTTATTTATATGTCTCAATATTAATTAATATTCCGAATTTGTATTTCTTCGTAATAAGTATTAATTATCAATTTTATTAAAAAAAATCGGGTCGTTACAGTAAATGCCGAGCTTTGGGCTCGAAGGGGCTGCGGCTCTGGTCCGTACTTGGTGTACGAAGAGAGTATACGACGTTTGTCGTCGGGGTTACTCTTGGGCTTCATAAATATTTATAATATGCGCAATCTTTGTATTCACTAAGCATTCGCTTACGTTTTAGTTGTTGTATTTTTACAGGCAAAGGAAAATCTACGGCTGGACCTTCTAGTTAGGTCGATTTGGAAGATTTGGAAGATATCTGCTATTTAATCGGTAATTATATTGTGGGACAAATGTTGTAATATATTATGGATGATTGTAATAAATGTATGGGTGTGTAGACCTAGACTTGGTACCTGATAGCACCGTAGGGTGTTTAACACTTGTTGCACTACGTATTTATGTTTTAAATGCTTCCGCACTTAATTTAGGTTATCAGATCATTATGTTAATGTATGTGGGTGATTAATCCTGGGTGTATTGTAATTGGTGGTTGTTGTGGCAAGGGTGCCACAGTGATGGTCAGCGCAACCGCGACTCCTTGAGCGCGGCCACGATCCGGCTAGGGTTCAGGGTTAGGGTTTTGGGCTTTGTGAGTCTTGTGTTTGGGTATCCGGGCTTGTGTGTGTTTCTTGGGATTGTATATAGAGTTATTGAGTTGTGATTGTGATATAGAGTTATCATATTGTGATTTCAGGGTCTCGAGTTGATAGGGTTGGGGTACGGGCAGGGGACCGTGACTCGAGTAGTGAGACTTCAGGGTCAGGTGAGTTTGCATGTTTTTCTGAGATACTTGTACGATTATTTATTAATACTTGCATGATCTTTTACTGAGCTTTCTTACAAGATTATTACGAGTTTTATACGAGATTTTTATCGAGATATTATCATGCATTTATTATTGAGCTTTATTGTGAACTGTGCTTTATTGAGAAACGAGTTTTATATTAATGAGATATGGGACACAAGAGCTACCGAGGTACTAACAGCGCGGCTGGGCAGGGTTCGAGTCGCTCCCGATTCGTTTTGAGCTCCTGACTACTGCTTTGTGGAGTTTAGGGACTTGGGTACGTGGATTCGTCCACACGGGTTGAGTACCTAATCTGAGCTATCTTGTGGGATCTTATAATCCTTGTTCAGTAGAGAACGCTGAACGTTTTATTATTGAGTTTACTTTCTTATATTGAGTTTTTATAATCGTACAACTAACACTTGCATTCTCATCAGCTTTAGCTTACGTGTGTTTATATGTGTGTATCTCAGGTGACCAGAGATCTAGTAGGCCTGCTGGACTCAAGTAGGTTTACGTCTGCATACTTCGAGGAGTTAGCTACCTTCTCTAGAGGTAGTTACATTTTGGGGATTATGTACATACGCTTCGGATAGTATGTAATGTGATCAGGGACTTCCGTGACTAATCACGTAAATTAATGTTTTAAATTATCAGGGTTTTCACGTGTTTGATTTGGGAACGGTTAGGGATTATCATATTAAATCTCTGTTGACGTGTTATTTATGTGACATTGGGGATTAGTACGAGGGTGTTACACATGGGGAAGCCAATTAGCATTAGCCATTCCTGGTTGTTTTGTAGGACTAGATTTACCGTCTGCTATCATTGGGGAAGAAAAGATGGTTGCAAGAATAATTATAGGATCGATTTAAGATAATATCATGTAGGGTTTATAATACATACTCCTTAATTGGGAGAGCCAAATATTGATCCTTATAAATAATATACAATGATTTACAAAAGAAAGCAAAAAGGTATACATAAATACCCTCCTATCCAATTATCATTACTATTAATCACAAATGTGTGTGTTGTCCAGTAACTCTGACGATTTAAATAGACGGGTAAACATCTGACTTATTTTATTACTTTATATATAGTATATAAGCATTTTGTTTTTCTATAATAACTTTAGATGTATTATATTATGAAAATTTGAATATATCATTATGATTGCATTATTTTAATCTACATTTCAATATAAAATGTATCACTGTCAAAACTATTTTCATTAAGTATACAAGTATGCATCTGACTTATAATTTTACTTTATATATAATATACAACTTTTTTATTTTTGTGTGATAACCTTTGATGTATTATATATTACAAAAAGTCGAATATATCATTATGATCACATTATTTTTATCCACATTTCAATATATAATTTGTTTTCATCCAAACTATTTTTAAAATGATAAAATCTTTTTTGTTTAGTTGATTCATAAATCACACTTTTCTCATTTTTAAACTCAGACCAAAAGGAGAAAGTGATACTCGGCTGTGGATCACGATCGGTACGTAGCTAATACTATTTTATTATTTTATATAATATATAAATAATTTGTTTTTGTTTTATAACCTTTAATATATATAGCTTTATAGAACTTTGAACATATCATTATGATCGTATTGTATCTATTAACATTTGCATATACAATTTTCTACCATATAATCAAAAAAACAATTTTTTATGATATTAAAAAAAATTTATACAATATGTAGTTGTTTTTAAAGTTTCAATCTTCAATATTGTTATAATGTATTCTCTTTAATAATCAGCACTTTAATGTTTCTACTATCAATCACAAGATGAATCAAGCTCAATAATTGTGAAATGATGAAGAAAGACAATAAGAATGTTGGGAGAATATTAATATTGGCGGCTGCACTATTTTGCTTTGTTTCAATCGTGTGAAGCTTTACAAAACCCTAGGAGCTATACATAGCCTCCTTTAATTGTCTTTGGAGCATTGACATAAATGGCCCCTAGACTTTTTCATAGAAATAAATTACAAAGGAAATAAATACAAGACTTAATAATTATTACAAAGTAAGTCCACATGATCGAAATTAAATGTCTAACAATCTCCCCCTTTTCGATCAATGTGGAGGTCCTGGAACTTGGCATGATCGGTAGATTCTCGGAGTCCAAGGATGACGTCGAATCGTCTGATCACTTGTCTCATATGTAGCCTTACGTTCAGGTATTCTATGCCGCTGAGGATATCCTGAATCTCCTTCGGTGAGCATCTGAGTTCCAGATTTGGTTGAGCGTCAAAATCTTGAACTTTCTGAGTAAGTGCGGCTCGAACCAATCTGATAGTATCGTCGGAGTAACAGGGAAGATCCTCAAAGCGCATGAATCTTTTGTAACCTTTTTGGTTCAAAAATATAACACCTGGCTGTCCTCGAAGCAGTACTTTATAGGCCGGATAGTGGTCTACCAAAAATATGTCTTGATCAAGAGCTTTCAGACCCACTTTAACTAAAGCACTCTCAATTGCCATCTGAAAATCTCTGAGGCACATTACAATTGAGCGGCGATTCATGCTTCGGACCAGGGCTGCAACTACAGTCATGTGAGTCAGATGACCCTTGATCTTGTTTTTCAGCTTGTTGTGCAGAAGCTCGATGTCGTCTATATTTGCAAAATCAAGATAACTCTCATGCAATTCTTGAACTGTTCCGTCTTCTCTGAGTACCTCAAATGCCGGAGTGAATACTCTGGCTCTTTTGTACATGTGGATGTTATTGATCTTTACAATTTTTGATTTAGACCAACACTTGCTCTTATCTCTCTTTTCCCTTAGCATCATCTGATTATATTCTGCTTGTTCAGCTTGAGATGCATCGGTCATGACCATCAGAAGACGTCTACTGAAAGACCCCGACTTCTTTCTAAATACCATCTTGAATCTTTCTTCTAAGAAGGGGTTCTGAAACTGTTCAGCCGGGAACTTTCTCAAGAATTCCTTTAACCCTTGGACCGGAGGCTCTTCTAATTCGGTGGGAGGAGCTTCAAGAAGTTTCAAGACTCGAGCCCTCCGGTCCTGAATCAATTCTTCTTTCATTTCTGCATCCAAAGAATGAACTTTACCCATTGAATACCATCGGATCCATGCTACGTTTGTCAAGTCGTATGTTGCGGTGACGTCTCTTGTAGCAAAGCAATCGACAGTTCGGGACCCTGATGATTTGGCAATGTGAGCTGGCGGAGTTGATTGAGTTGGAAGGGTTGTTTGGACTGTTGGGGAGGGTTTAACTGATGTGATTTCTTTTGGTGTGGGAGTGATTTGGATTGATGGAGTTTCTATGGGAGAAGGTGAAGTTGTTTGAATGGTGGAAATTATTTCTTTTTGAGGTGCATGGGTTGAGGAATTCAAAACTTCAACCGGGGAGGATGATTTTTGCGGTGATTGAGGTTCAGGCTTTGGTGAGAGAAAGAGATAGTCGTTATCAGCATCAGAGTCTGAGTCAGACACTAATATGATTTCGACTTTTTCATATAAAGGTTCATATTCCACCATTGCTGACATAGGATCTAAAGGAGCTGGACCTTCAATCCGTAAAGGTTCATACTCTATCATTAGCGTCTCCCGAGCCTCATAACTCTGATCTCCAGACCCCTGAATCTCTGTTCTTTCGGAGATAGCTCCCCCTTCAATTAACATGGGGTCCTCAAACTGAGTTTTCTGGCGTTTCTCCCCCTCATGGCGATCAGGGTCGTCCTGATTGTCATGTTTTCGTTTATGAGACTCAGCCTGAGGATGACACTGTAGCTCAATGACGGCCGATTCTAGGCGGTCCATTCTGGAGTTCAGTTGCTTCTGGACTTGAAGGATAAGACGGTTCTGCGCATCGATTTTGTCTGAGAGCTCTGCAATTTTTGTCTGGACTGAATGGGATCCTGGTGGAGGCAGATCCTCAGAAACGACACCCTTACCCTTTATAAGTGAGAGAAGGACGGTGTGACGTACCTCAGCAGCCTCCTTTTGGGCGTCCAGATCAGCCCGGGTAATAACACCGGCAGCACGAAGAGCTGCCGTTAACATCTCCAAGTTAATTGGGAGATGGCCTGAAGTGGATGGCGTTGATGGAGCCACTTCAGGTCTTCCTTCTGTCATTTCTGGCGCCACTAGGGGAGGCGCAGATCCAGAAGTTTGTGGAGCTGCCACAGAGGCAGCTCTAGGGGTTGCCACAGAGGCATCGTGCGTTGTGTGTATTTGTTGGGATGGAATGGTGAAGGAAATAGGGTCGGTCACGTGGGGCGGAGTGTGACCTTGTTTAACACCGCCGCTCTCCGAATGAGGGGGCGATGGCGTATGTGGAATGTCCCCGTGGAATGAAATAGCACCCTGTTAGGAGGATGCTAAGTGGGTGGTGGGGGTTAGTTCGACCATCGGACTAATGGTCTTTGAGTGGGGTAGTCCGGCTCATAGGGCTGCGGTCACCCTCAGAAGTTGCTTCTAACCCTCGAACAACAGAGACGGTTCGTTCTGAATCCGCCGCCTCTGTTGCCTCACCTGCTTCTCCCTCACTCACATGCACATCCTCCCGCTCACCGAACCCTATGGATTGTTGTACTCCCGCAATTTCTTCCTCGTCCTCACTCAATCTATCCTCACCTTCGGATTGGCTAGGCTCAGTCGGTTCTGACTGAGCCTCATCTGGATAAAACTCTCGAATATACGCCCGAACCCTTTCCAATTGCCTTGCCTTTAGCATAAGGGACAGCGGGATAGTCATTATTGGCACAGACGGAGCCCCTTTTGGCAGATTCAGCTTTTGGATAACCACTGTAGGGTAGACATCGGCCTCAGGACGCTCATGACTGTCCTCATCGTTATCCATGGCGTATTGTATAACGAGCTGCAGGAAACGTTGGAGAGGAATGTATTTGCGTCCTCTTTTGGTGCCCCTCTCCATATGGACTCTTTTCAATTCCTTGAAGAGGAATGCTGCGTAGTCTACGTGGCGGTCGAAGGCAAAACCGGTGAACATGGCTAGGACCTGAGCCGAGGCAGAGTCATGCCCAGAATGCTTTGCTGTGAAGAATTTGTTGATGACGTCAAACAAGATCCTCCAATGAGACTGAAGATTTTTGGTCTTAAAGTCTGAAGGCTTGGTGAGAGGGCCGCCGTAACCCAAGGTTTGGATTTCAGCGAGGGTTTCTTGGACTGAAGAAATGGGATCAAAGTGGAAACGGGTTGGCAAATAGGCTTCGGGAGGTAGGTGAAGTATCTGCGTATAGCAGCGATGGTTATTTTGACTGGGACACAGTCAATGGTGGTAGTGAAGTGGGGTTCGGCGTCATGGACAAATTGCAATCGGTTCCAAAATTGTTGCAATTATATTTGGGGAACGGCGATTGCTGTAGAAAGGGAGTAGTATATGGGGTGGTGAATGAGTATGTCGAAGGCTAGGGTCTGGGGTTCTCTGGTGAGGATGGAGACATCGAGCTGCCAGTTATGGGGTATGAACTCGACAAACTCAGATGGTGGAAGAATAGAATCTTCGGGTAGTTGGGCATTATTGTTGGGAATCGGGGGATGGGGTAGGGTAAGAACAACAGCGGGTTCCATCATTCTACAAAGGTGCGTCAAAGTTAGAACAAAAGACTTTAAATGATAATACATTGATATGAAGTCTAGATAAGTGTGAAATAGAAACTGTCTGATCTGTTTAAAGCATCGGGTCTTTATTAGTAGAATAAAATTCTACTGAATAAAGTCCAAAGTCAATCATTAATAGACCAATGTTAGATCAGACGTTTTCACTCAAACACTAATCCTAACTCTAATCAATGGTGCACCGAAATGAAAATATTTTTGGATTTTTTTTATAGTGAAAATGCAAAAAGTGAAAAATTGGGAAATATGCTAAGTGTTGGATTTCGGATGGACCGAATTCGGATGAACAGTTCCACCGAATTCGGATCCGGCTGAAATCCGGATGATGAGTGATATATGATGTATGAGGGTCCAAATTCGGATGTATGATATATGATGTACGAGGGTCCGAATTCATATGTATGATATATGATGATGGCCCAAATTTGGTTGGGGACCGAAATGGATTGTAAGTGATGATGAGCAGTGAACCGAATTCGGATGAAGTGGTTGATGCTGGACCGAATTCGGATGGAATGCATGCAATGGAAACAAATGGACCGAAGTAGGATGGAACACAGATTTCGGATGGGGACCGAATTCGGATCCCATCCTATTTCGGATGAACAGTACTGAACAATACTTAGACTTAAAGAACTTATGAAAATTTCAAACTTTCTTTGTTGGGCCGAATTCGGATGCACAGTGTCCGAATTCGGTCTTTGAGTTCTGAAAATTTTGAAATTAAGTCTAAGTGGGACATCCGAATTCGGGGCTTGGTCCGAATTCGGACGTCCGAAGTGCATCAGTGCAGTTAATGTGTTCATGCAACATGCAACGTGAACAGTTAAAATTTTGATAAAAATGCATGAAATTAAAGATCCTAGACTAAAAACATATAAGGAACATTTTATTTAACTACAATTAAGTAAATAAAACACATTAAATTACCTAAAATGAGCAAAAACCGAAGTGAAAACTAAGAAAAATTTGAAAATCAAATACACATTTTAAGAAGTTAAATGCTGAAATGAAGTTAGAAATAGGTTACCTGGTAGTGCAGAAGTCGAGAAATGCAAGAAAATCGGAGAAAAACGATGGTTCCTAAGGCTTGGAAGTTGGTTATGGTGGATCGGCGGTGGTCAGCGACGAGAGGAAGAGAGAAGAAGGAAGTTGCTTGAAGATGAAGATATTTGAGAAAGGTGGGTGCTGACCATTGACCCGCCGGTATTTAAAGCCAGCCGGGTCGGGTCGGGTAGGTTAGATCCGCGCCCAAAGAGTGAAGATGGCCCGGATTTATTACAAAAAGGCTTAAACAAAAAATTTTTTTGCCCAATTTATTACATCTTTTTGTGTTTTTCTTTGAAACAAAATAAAATATTTTTTGATATTTTCTTTTAGTATTTAAGTTAAGACAAAAATAAAATAAAATAAAATAAAATATTTTTGGTTTTTTTGATAAATTTGAACAATTAAAATCTTTTTGGGATTTTCTGACCTATTAAATTAAACTTAAAAATAAATTAAAAATATAACCAACCTAAAACTTAAAAATTAACTACTAAAATTAAAAAGAAACAAAAAATTATAAAAATTAACATCCTAACTCTACTCCCCCTCAAATAAATGCCTAATCGTTTCCTTTTCTTTTTCAGATTAAGTTCGTGAACCTTTTTAGCCTTAAAGATACAGACAAACCTGGATTATGTTTGCATCCCACTTAGTAATGAACAATTCACATAACAATTTGTCAGGATCATTAATTATTAAAAATGTACATAGATAAGGAAATATTGAGTTTTCAATTTTGTGACACAATCCTTAAATTTAAATAACAGATATTTTCTAAACTAAAGGGATTTCAAACATGATAGTTTGAAATAGAATTATTTAAGACAATATCTGATATTTAATTGGAAGGCGGATTCAACATGCCGATATGGGATACTAAAAACTGAAAATGAGGTTCGTCTAAAGCTTTAGTAAATATATCCGAAAGTTATATTCCGTGCCAACAAAATACAACTCAATGGTTCCTTTTTCTACGTGATCTTTAATAAAATGATACCTGATATCTATGTGTTCCGTTCGAGAGTGTTGCACGGGATTGCAAGAGATGGCAATTGCACTTCGAGAATCGCAGTAAATTGGGATATTGGTTAGTGAGAATCCATAATCGCGTAATTGTGTTCTCATCCACAACACTTGAGAGCAACACCTTGCAGCTGCTACATACTCAGCCTCAGCTGTGGATGTTGAAACACAATTCTGCTTTTTGGAGGACCAACTCACCGGTCTGTCTCCCAATAACTGTATTCCTCCCGACGTGCTTTTTCTGTCAACGCTACAACCTGCAAAATCAGCATCTGAAAAAGCGGTAAGATCAAAATCGGTTCCCTTTGGATACCATAGACCAAGATCGGGTGTACCCTTAAGATAACGAAAAATGCGTTTTACCGCAGTTAGGTGTGATTCTTTCGGGTCAGCCTGAAAACGAGCACAAAGATATGTTGAAAATATTATATCATGCCTACTAGCAGTCAGATACAGTAAAGATCCTATCATCCCTCTGTAAGTTGTATTATCGACACTTTTCCCAAAAGGATCGGTGTCTAACTTACAGTTGGAGGCCATGGGAGTTGCGATACTCCTGCAAGAGTCTAACTTATACTTCTTGAGAATGTCAAGAGTATATTTCGACTGGTTCACAAAAATCCCTTCCTCAAGTTGTTTGACTTGTAATCCGAGGAAAAAATTCATTTCCCCCATCATACTCATCTCGAACCTGGACTCCATTAGGGCTGAAAAATCCTTACAGAGATTACTGTCAGTAGATCCAAATATAATGTCGTCAACATATATCTGTACTAGCATTATATGTGGGCCTTCCTTTTTAGTGAACAAAGTTGTGTCCACCACACCTTTACAGAAACCGGCAGAGATAAGAAAATTAGAAAGACTATCATACCATGCGCGAGGTGCTTGTTTTAAACCATAGAGGGCTTTATCAAGCACATAAACATGGTCAGGTTTATGTGCGTCAACAAAGCCTTGTGGTTGTTCAACGTACACCTCCTCGTTAAGTTCACAAGTTGAGAAAGGCTGTCTTGACATCCATTTGGTACACTTTAAAGTCCTTGTGTGCCGCGTACGCCAAGAAGATTCTGATCGCTTCGATCCGTGCAACTGGAGCGAAGGTCTTGTCATAATCTATCCCTTCTTGTTGTCGGTAGCCTTTGGCAACAAGTCTTGCTTTATTCCTCATCACAGTGTCGTTCTCATCTCGTTTGTTCTTAAAGATCCACTTTGTTCCGATCACTGTACGGTCTTTTGGTTTGGGAACTAACCGCCATACTCTGAGTTGTTCAAACTGGTTGAGTTCCTCTTGCATTGCAACTATCCAGTCTGGGTCTTTTAGAGCTTCATCCACACGAGCGGTCTCTATCATACTAAGGAATGATGCGAAGAGACATTCATTAGCAGACGCCCTACGAGTTTGGACTCCAGTTGAAACATCACCAATGATCTGATCTGTCGGGTGACTTCGGGTCCATTTAGTCTCGTGTGGAAGGGGTGCTCGGGTTGGAATCTCAGTGGTTAAAGTGGGGATGGATGATGATTCATGGTCAATGGTTTCAAGTGATGGTACCACCGGTTCCGGTTCGATTTCCGAGTGTTCAGGTGAGAGAAGGATATTCGACATTATATGTGAGGGTATTACAGGAGTCGATTCAACTACGGATGTATCAGTGGATGATGTTGATGGATGAGGGTATGATGTGGATGAAGATGGAGCGGATAAACTTTGTGGTGCAGTTGAATTGGATGGATTACCTACATTATTGACAACATTAGACACATTAGCATTAGGACCGAAAAATTCTACTTAAAAAGGATCAAACAAATTAACTAAATCAGAAGAAGAAAAAGAAGTAGGGTTAGTAGAAGAGTCTCCAGGCATTTGTGTAATGCGAGGTCCTGTATGATCAACTTCGGGTGCCAGTTCAGCCAACTCATCAAATGTGACATGCACATTTTCATTGACTATCCTGGTTCGGGTATTGAATGCGCGATAGGCCTTCGAGTTGGATGAGTATCCAATGAAGATCGCTTCATCCGCTTTTTCGTAAAACTTCTCGAGGTTGTCTTTATCGTTCAGCACATAGCACCTGCAACCAAATACACATAAGTACTTGATAAAAGGCACTTTATTTAAAAAAGAGTTGATAAGGAGTTTTGTTGAAGCGCTTATGGATAATGGAGCGGTTCTGTGTATAGCAAGCTCTTGATACGGCTTCGCCTCACAAGAATGGAGGTAGCTTTGAGTATGTTAGCATTGTTCGAGCGGCTTCCACAAGCGTACGGTTACGCCTATCCACGACTCCATTTTGTTGTGGTGTTCTAGCAGCAGAATATTGATGCTGAATACCATTGGATCGAAGGAAGCCCTCAACTACCGAATTCTTGAACTCCGTGCCGTTATCGGATCTGATTGATTGAACTGACAGCTGTTGTTGGGTCTCGACACTCTTTATAAAATCTATGATTTCTTGAGCTGTCTCGTCCTTGGATCGCAAGAACCTGACCCAGGTATATCGTGAGTAGTCATCAACGATAACCAACACATAACGCTTCCCATTTATGCTCTGTGTCCGCATCGGTCCGCATAAATCCATGTGAAGTAACTCCAATACTTTTTTCATTGATGGTTCGGGTTTTGGTTTGTGAGATGATTGTTTCATCTTTCCTTTCTCACAAGCTCCACAAAGATGGTCCTTTTCATAACGCAATTCAGGGAGACCTTTGAGCAGTTGTTTCGCAGCCAACTTGTTGATATTTTCAAAATTCAAGTGGGATAACCTTCGATGCCACAACCAAGAGTCTTTTGAAGAGGCTTTTGATAAGATGCAAATACTATCCTTTACTATGAGCTTGGCTACGTCAATGGTGTAAAGGTTAGAGTTACGGGAACCAGATAAGATTTCTTTTCCATCCATACTCCTTACACTACAGTTCTTAGCCCTAAACGTTACTTCTAGTCCTTTGTCACAGAGCTGTCCTATGCTAAATAGATTATGCGATAATCCCTCAACATAGTCAACATCCTTGATGACTAGATTATTTAGAACTAAGTCCCCGTATCCTCTAATATGAGCCTGATGGTTGTTCCCGAATTTTACCGTCCCGCAATATTGTTCAACTACGTTGGACATCAATTCTCTTCTCCCCGTCATATGTTTGGAGCAACCCGAATCCATATACCAAATGGATTTAGCCTGAAAAGCAAATAAATTCATATAATGAAAAACTATATGCATTCAAACACATCCATCTTTTATTTACAATCAAACCGTGTTCTGAACCGAGATGTTCAGAAAACATGATGAGTTAAGACCGGGTCCTGAGCTGTGCGCACAGAAGCCAAACGTGTCGGTTTAAGCACAACCGACAAGCAAAAGAACGGGTCCTAGTCTATGGTAACTAGTAGCCATTTCATTGAAGAATGGGTCTTGATCAGAAGTAACCAAGAACCATCTGCATAAAGATAACACAACTTTGGGTACCCATCTCAATATGGGTCCCTTTATGTTAGGAGTTCCAGATGTATATGGCACATGTGCAGTATTAGGAACCCATTTAGCATTTATGTGTGGTCCGGAAGCATAACCCTTTGGAATCCATTGAAGATTGGATTTATTGGGCTTTGGAACCTTAGGCGATGAAATTGCCTTTGGTTTTTGACTTTTTGAGACCTTTTTGACCTTTGCTTTGGTTTTGGGCCTAGGCAACGGACAAGTCTCAATTTTATTTTTGGCTGATCATGCAACATTTTTTATTTTCTTTTTCCAAATCCTTTTAACATGGTATGGCACAAAAGCATTCATTTCAGGTACCTTTCGTCTATAACGAGTTGGACATAGATTAAATAATTCACTGAAAGAGTACTTTAAACAAACAACAGAATTCGATACATTGTTACACACATTGTTTTCAGAGATTACAGACATCCTATCTCTAGAACAAATTCACATGGCATTATAGCCTTCTTCTCAGAAAAACTTGAAAAATCCAGCATGGTGGTTTTAGGAACTCTTCTTACATAATCTGTAGGAACAAAACGATTAGAGTCAGTATGCATGGAAAATTTAGACTTTATGGAATTTTCTTTTTGTTGGTGAGTGGTTTCTTAAAAGACTTGGATTGGATTTGAGTCTTTTTAGAAACCTCATTTTTAAACGGTTTTGAGCACTCACCTTTATAAATGAAAGAAGAAGTTTCAGCTTTAGTCTTACCTTTGTTGGATGACACACATGGGATTTTGGTGGAATGAGAAACGGTTTGTTCTTTTGAAAAATCTTTTAATGTTTGAGAAACCATGTCAAAATTTTCTCTGTAGACAGTTAATTCCACAAGTTGTTGAAAAGTTTGATTTACCAATTTTTCTTCGCTCTTAAGAAGAGCATCTTGAAGATCGAGTGCTTTCTTTTGAGACGACTTCAATACCTTTTCTAAAACATTAATTTGATGTTGAAGAACTTTTGTAGGAAAATAAAGTTGAGGAATTGGTTTTACAGTTTCTGTTTTCAATTCAGCTTCTGAATAAGTTGACAAGTAGTCTTCCTCTAAAGTGGGTACTCTAGATGGGTAACTCTCGTTAAGTTCTTCATATTGAAAAGAAATTTCTTTTTCTTTATGTTCAACACGTTTCTCATTCTCTTGGTTTAAAACTTCTTTTAATGACTCAAAAAAGAAAGATTTAAGTCCAGCTCCCATATAGTTCATGTCATAAAATAAAGGTAAAATTTTTTGGGTCTTTTCCAAATATTTAGGATTTTTGAAAACCGATTCCTTGTGTAGAATGGTAAAACCTAGTTTCTTTGGGCTGATTTAAGTGAATAGTTTGTTCTGTTTGACCCCTTTTTAAAAAAGCATCGTCAAGGGTCTTTATTCGTGAGTACAAACTTATCCTTTCTTCTTCAATCATTTTATATTTTTCTAAACTGTCTATATTTTCCATATTTACTGTCTCTAATTGTTTTGAAAGTACATTTTATTCTTCTTTTAACGAGAGTTTTTCATTTGTTAACTTATCCATACAAGATTCAAGATATATATTCCTGTCCTGAACATATACTTTTTCGATTAACATCTGTTTTATAACATTGTGATTAGTTAACCACTTTGATTGATATAATTCAGACAACTCTTTTAAAGTTTGAGCTAGATGTTCAGCCTGTACACACTTTTCAGTTTCAGCATTTAACCTAGCTTGTAGATCAAGTATATGTGTGTGCAATGTACATTCATTATTAACAGATAAACTATTTACATGCTCTTGAATGTAACAGGAATATACCTCATGTGTCTCTGAACCGGATGATGAGCATTCGGGATCGTCGGTTGTGGCCATCAGACATGCTGGTGGATTTTTCATTGTCTCCCCCTCAGCAGCATGGTCTGAACTAGAAGCAGTGGAAATGGCACAGTGATCCAACCCCAGACGATCAACCATATAACAGTTTTTGCCCTTATCATCTTCCTCGTCGGTATCTTCAGCATCCCAGTAATCTTCCTGGGCGACGAGGGCCATTGCATCGGTCCTTTTCTTCACGGCCTCCAACTTCCGCTTGTAGTAGCCTACGTCTCTGTCAAACTTATTATTGCACTCCCGAGCAAAGTGGCCCGGTTTCCCACATTTGTAATAGAGACGCTCCTCGGCGCCTTTCGGTTCTTCGGCTCGCGGCCTGTCATCCCTTCTTTCAACCGGCCTCTTGTCGGTGCCGCGAGGTTCTCGGCTTCCGTCCCTCCTTCTATCCCTACGCTCATTCTCTCTTCTGTCATCCCTGCGATCATCCCTGCGATCATCCCTACGATCGTCCCTTCGATCACAGTCTCTCCTGTCATCCCTGCGATCATCACGCCTATCGTCTCGCCTTTCATAACGGCGATCATTTCGATAGTCGCGTCTATCGTCATACCTTCTTTCATCCATGTCATCTCTGCGATAATCATCTTGGCGATAATCATCGCGTCGTTCATCTCTCCGGTCCTCTGAGTACCTCCGCGGACCGGTGTCATAGCGGAGTTGATTGTTAGTCTTGTTGGAAAAACGTCGTTGTTGGAGACGATTGGTCCACAAGGCTATTTGTTCCTGAATAGTTGCTTCTTCCTCATCAATTACCTCACGTGGAGGAGAAGCATACTTGTACTGTGATGAAGATGAACCTTGTGCAAAGGATGGAGTGGGAATATTCGTGTTGGTGATCAAGGCTAGGGAATCAGTGGGTTTGATACCGGTGTTAGCAGATAGCAGTAAGGATGCGAGTTGATTTTCCATCTGTTTCTGGTGATCCACATCCCCTTGATACTTTTTCAACTCTTTTAAGACGACGTTAATCGGAACCTCAGGAATATTCAGAACCCGTCGTGTGGCCCGGCAAGCAATCTGCCACTCGGGGGGCTAAAGCTGAAAAGAACTGGATGTTTATGTCATCCTTGTCTTTTTTGATGTGCATTTTGTTTAACTCATTCAGTACTGCACAGAACCTTGTAAACGTAGCCTGTAGCGACTCCCCGTCTTTCGCATGGAATTCTGTAAACTTTGCCTTCGCTTCCTCTATTTTAGCACGATCATCGAGATCTGCCCCCAGCATTTGCACTTCGAGCTCGACCCACATTTCTTTAGCAGACAATTTGCTGTCTACTCCGACCAAAATATCAGTGGGGCGGAGTGTGACCTTGTTTAACACCGCCGCTCTCCGAATGAGGGGGCGATGGCGTATGTGGAATGTCCCCTCAGAAGGATGCTAAGTGGGTGGTGGGGGTTAGTTCGACCATCGGACTAATGGTCTTTGAGTGGGTAGTCCGGCTGATAGGGCTGCGGTCACCCTCAGAAGTTGCTTCTAACCCTCGAACAACAGAGACGGTTCGTTCTGAATCCGCCGCCTCTGCTGCCTCACCTGCTTCTCCCTCACTCACATGCACATCCTCCCGCTCACCGAACCCTATGGATTGTTGTACTCCCGCAATTTTTCCCTCGTCCTCACTCAATCTATCCTCACCTTAGGATTGGCTAGGCTCAGTCGGTTCTGACTGAGCCTCATCCGGATAAAACTCTCGAATATACGCCCGAACCCTTTCCAATTGCCTTGCCTTTAGCATAAGGGACAGCGGGATAGTCATTATTGGCACAGACGGAGCCCCATTTGGCAGATTCAGCTTTTGGATAGCCACTGTAGGGTAGACATCGGCCTCAGGACGCTCATGAATGTCCTCATCGTTATCCATGGCGTATTGTATAATGAGCTGCAGGAAACGTTGGAGAGGAATGTATTTGCATCCTCTTTTGGTGCCCCTCTCCATATGGACTCTTTTCAATTCCTTGAAGAGGAATGCTGCGTAGTCTACGTGGCGGTCGAAGGCAAAACCGGTGAACATGGCTAGGACCTGAGCCGAGGCAGAGTCATGCCCAGAATGCTTTGCTGTGAAGAATTTGTTGATGACGTCAAACAAGATCCTCCAATGAGACTGAAGATTTTTTTGTCTTAAAGTCTGAAGGCTTGGTGAGAGGGCCGTGGTAACCCAAGGTTTGGATTTCAGCGAGGGTTTCTTGGACTGAAGGAATGGGATCAAAGTGGAAACGGGTTGGAAAATAGGCTTCGGGAGGTAGGTGAAGTATCTGGCGTATAGCAGCGATGGTTATTTTGACTGGGACACAGTCAATGGTGGTAGTGAAGTGGGGTTCGGCGTCATGGACAAATTGCAATCGGTTCCAAAATTGTTGCAAATATATTTAGGGAACGACGATTGCTGTAGAAAGGGAGTAGTATATGGGGTGGTGAATGAGTATGTCGAAGGCTAGGGTCTGGGGTTCTCTGGTGAGGATGGAGACATCGAGCTGCCAGTTATGGGGTATGAACTCGACAAACTCAGATGGTGGAAGAATAGAATCTTCGGGTAGTTGGGCATTATTGTTGGGAATCGGGGGATGGGGTAGGGTAAGAACAACAGCGGGTTCCATCATTCTACAAAGGTGCGTCAAAGTTAGAACAAAAGACTTTAAATGATAAGACATTGATATGAAGTCTAGATAAGTGTGAAATAGAAACTGTCTGATCTGTTTAAAGCATCGGGTCTTTATTAGTATAATAAAATTCTACTGAATAAAGTCCAAAGTCAATCGTTAAGAGACCAATGTTAGATCAGACATTTTCACTCAAACACTAACCTAACTCTAATCAATGGTGCACCGAAATGAAAATATTTTTGGATTTTTTTATAGTGAAAATGCAAAAAGTGAAAAATTGGAAAATATGCTAAGTGTTGGATTTCGGATGGACCGAATTCGGATGAACAGTTCCACCGAATTCGGATCCGGCCGAAATCCGGATGATGAGTGATATATGATGTATGAGGGTCCGAATTCGGATGTATGATATATGATGTACGAGGGTCCGAATTCAGATGTATGATATATGATGATGGCCCAAATTTGGTTGGGGACCGAAATGGATTGTAAGTGATGATGAGGAGTGAACCGAATTCGGATGAAGTGGTTGATGCTGGACCGAATTCGGATGGAATGCATGCAATGGAAACAAATGGACCGAAGTAGGATGGAACACAGAATTCGGATGGGGACCGAATTCGGATCCCATCCTATTTCGGATGAACAGTACTGAACAATACTTAGACTTAAAGAACTTATGAAAATTTCAAACTTTCTTTGAAGGGCCGAATTCGGATGCACAGTGTCCGAATTCGGTCTTTGAGTTCTGAAAATTTTGAAATTAAGTCTAAGTGAGACATCCGAATTCGGGGCTTGGTTCGAATTCGGACGTCCGAAGTGCATCAGTGTAGTTAATGTGTTCATGCAACATGCAACGTGAACAGTTAAAATTTTGATAAAAATGCATGAAATTAAAGATCCTAGACTAAAAACATATAAGGAAAATTTTATTTAACTACAATTAAGTAAATAAAACACATTAAATTACCTAAAATGAGCAAAAACCGAAGTGAAAACTAAGAAAAATTTGAAAATCAAATACACATTTTAAGAAGTTAAATGCTGAAATGAAGTTAGAAATAGGTTACCTGGTAGTGCAGAAGTCGAGAAATGCAAGAAAATCGGAGAAAAACGATGGTTCCTAAGGCTTGGAAGTTGGTTATGGTGGATCGGCGGTGGTCAGCGACGAGAGGAAGAGAGAAGAAGGAAGTTGCTTGAAGATGAAGATATTTGAGAAAGGTGGGTGCTGACCGTTGACCCGCCGGTATTTAAAGCCAGCCGGGTCGGGTCGGGTAGGTTAGATCCGCGCCCAAAGAGTGAAGATGGGCCGGATTTATTACAAAAAGGTTTAAACAAAAAAATTTTTTGCCCAATTTATTACATCTTTTTGTGTTTTTCTTTGAAACAAAAAAAATAAGCAAAAACAAAATAAAATATTTTTTGATATTTTCTTTTAGTATTTAAGTTAAGACAAAAATAAAATAAAATAAAATAAAATATTTTTGGTTTTTTTGATAAATTTGAACAATTAAAATCTTTTTGGGATTTTCTGACCTATTAAATTAAACTTAAAAATAAATTAAAATATAACCAACCTAAAACTTAAAAATTAACTACTAGAATTAAAAAGAAACAAAGAATTATAAAAATTAACATCCTAACTATACTCCCCCTCAAATAAATGCCTAATCGTTTCCTTTTCTTTTTCAGATTAAGTTCGTGAACCTTTTTAGCCTTAAAGATACAGACAAACCTGGATTATGTTTGCATCCCACTTAGTAATGAACAATTCACATAGCAATTTGTTAGGATCATTAATTATTAAAAATGTACATAGATAAGGAAATATTGAGTTTTCAATTTTGTGACACAATTCTTAAATTTAAATAACAGATATTTTCTAAACTAAAGGGATTTCAAACATGATAGTTTGAAATAGAATTATTTAAGACAATATCTGATATTTAATTGGAAGGCGGATTCAACATGCCGATATGGGATACTAAAAACTGAAAACGAGGTTCGTCTAAAGCTTTAGTAATATATCCGCAAGTTGATATTCCGTGCCAACAAAATACAACTCAATGGTTCCTTTTTCTACGTGATCCTTAATAAAATGATACCTGATATCTATGTGTTCCGTTCGAGAGTGTTGCACGGGATTGCAAGAGATGGCAATTGCACTTCGAGAATCGCAGTAAATTGGGATATTGGTTAGTGAGAATCCATAATCGCGTAATTGTGTTCTCATCCACAACACTTGAGAGCAACAGCTTGCAGCTGCTACATACTCAGCCTCAGCTGTGGATGTTGAAACACAATTCTGCTTTTTGGAGGACCAACTCACCGGTCTGTCTCCCAATAACTGTATTCCTCCCGACGTGTTTTTTCTGTCAACGCTACAACCTGCAAAATCAGCATCTGAAAAAGCGGTAAGATCAAAATCGGTTCCCTTTGGATACCATAGACCAAGATCGGGTGTACCCTTAAGATAACGAAAAATGCGTTTTACCGCAGTTAGGTGTGATTCTTTCGGGTCAGCCTGAAAACGAGCACAAAGATATGTTGAAAATATTATATCATGCCTACTAGCAGTCAGATACAGTAAGGATCCTATCATCCCTCTGTAAGTTGTATTATCGACACTTTTCCCAGAAGGATCGGTGTCTAACTTACAGTTGGAGGCCATGGGAGTTGCGATACTCATGCAAGAGTCTAACTTATACTTCTTGAGAATGTCAAGAGTATATTTCGACTGGTTCACAAAAATCCCTTCCTCAAGTTGTTTGACTTGTAATCCGAGGAAAAAATTCATTTCCCCCATCATACTCATCTCGAACCTGGACTCCATTAGGGCTGAAAAATCCTTACAGAGATTACTGTCAGTAGATCCAAATATAATGTCGTCGACATATATCTGTACTAGCATTATATGTGGGCCTTCCTTTTTAGTGAACAGAGTTGTGTCCACCACACCTTTACAGAAACCGGCAGAGATAAGAAAATTAGAAAGACTATCATACCATGCGCGAGGTGCTTGTTTTAAACCATAGAGGGCTTTATCAAGCACATAAACATGGTCAGGTTTATGTGCGTCAACAAAGCCTTGTGGTTGTTCAACGTACACCTCCTCGTTAAGTTCACAAGTTGAGAAAGGCTGTCTTGACATCCATTTGGTACACTTTAAAGTCCTTGTGTGCCGCGTACGCCAAGAAGATTCTGATCGCTTCGATCCGTGCAACTGGAGCGAAGGTCTTGTCATAATCTATCCCTTCTTGTTGTCGGTAGTCTTTGGCAACAAGTCTTTCTTTATTCCTTATCACAGTGTCGTTCTCATCTCGTTTGTTCTTAAAGATCCACTTTGTTCCGATCACTGTACGGTCTTTTGGTTTGGGAACTAACCGCCATACTCTGAGCTGTTCAAACTGGTTGAGTTCCTCTTGCATTGCAACTATCCAGTCTGGGTCTTTTAGAGCTTCATCCACACGAGCGGGCTCTATCATACTAAGGAATGATGCGAAGAGACATTCATTAGCAGACGCCCTACGAGTTTGGACTCCAGTTGAAACATCACCAATGATCTGATCTGTCGGGTGACTTCGGGTCCATTTAGTCTCGTGTGGAAGGGGTGCTCGGGTTGGAATCTCAGTGGTTAAAGTGGGGATGGATGATGATTCATGGTAAATGGTTTCAAGTGATGGTACCACCGGTTCCGGTTCGATTTCCGAGTGTTCAGGTGAGGGAATGATATTCGACATTATATGTGAGGGTATTACAGGAGTCGATTCAACTGCTGATGTGTCAGTGGATGATGTTGCTGGATGAGGGTATGATGTGGATGAAGATGGAGCGGATAAACTTTGTGGTGCAGTTGAATTGGATGGATTACCTACATTATTGACAACATTAGACACATTAGCATTAGGACCGAAAAATTCTACGTAAAAAGGATCAAACAAATTAACTAAATCAGAAGAAGAAAAAGAAGTAGGGTTAGTAGAAGAGTCTCCAGGCATTTGTGTAATGCGAGGTCCTGTATGATCAACTTCGGGTGCCAGTTCAGCCAACTCATCAAATGTGACATGCACATTTTCATTGACTGTCCTGGTTCGGGTATTGAATGCGCGATAGGCCTTCGAGTTGGATGAGTATCCAATGAAGATCGCTTCATCCGCTTTTTCGTTAAACTTCTCGAGGTTGTCTTTATCGTTCAGCACATAGCACGTGCAACCAAATACACGTAAGTACTTGATAAAAGGCACTTTATTTAAAAAAGAGTTGATAAGGAGTTTTGTTGAAGCGCTTATGGATAATTGAGCGGTTCTGTGTATATCAAGCTGTTGATACGGCTTCGGCCCACAAGAATGGAGGTAGCTTTGAGTATGTTAGCATTGTTCGAGCGGCTTCCACAAGCGTACGGTTACGCCTTTCCACGACTCCATTTTGTTGTGGTGTTCTAGCAGCAGAATATTGATGCTGAATACCATTGGATCGAAGGAAGCCCTCAACTACCGAATTCTTGAACTCCGTGCCGTTATCGATTCTGATTGATTGAACTGACAGCTGTTGTTGGGTCTCGACACTCTTTATAAAATCTATGATTTCTTGAGCTGTCTCGTCCTTGGATCGCAAGAACCTGACCCAGGTATATCGTGAGTAGTCATCAACGATAACCAACACATAACGCTTCCCGTTTATGCTCTGTGTCCGCATCGGTCCGCATAAATCCATGTGAAGTAACTCCAATACTTTTTTCATTGATGGTTCGGGTTTTGGTTTGTGAGATGATTGTTTCATCTTTCCTTTCTCACAAGCTCCACAAAGATGGTCCTTTTCATAACGCAATTCAGGGAGACCTTTGAGCAGTTGTTTCGCAGCCAACTTGTTGATATTTTCAAAATTCAAGTGGGATAACCTTCGATGCCACAACCAAGAGTCTTTTGAAGAGGCTTTTGATAAGATGCAAATACTATCCTTTACTATGAGCTTGGCTACGTCAATGGTGTAAAGGTTAGAGTTACGGGAACCAGATAAGATTTCTTTTCCATCCATACTCCTTACACTACAGTTCTTAGCCCTAAACGTTACTTCTAGTCCTTTGTCACAGAGCTGTCCTATGCTAAATAGATTATGCGATAATCCCTCAACATAGTCAACATCCTTGATGACTAGATTATTTAGAACTAAGTCCCCGTATCCTCTAATATGAGCCTGATGGTTGTTCCCGAATTTTACCGTCCCGCAATATTGTTCAACTACGTTGGACATCAATTCTCTTCTCCCCGTCATATGTTTGGAGCAACCCGAATCCATATACCAAATGGATTTAGCCTGAAAAGCAAATAAATTCATATAATGAAAAACTATATGCATTCAAACACATCCATCTTTTATTTACAATCAAACCGTGTTCTGAACCGAGATGTTCAGAAAACATGATGAGTTAAGACCGGGTCCTGAGCTGTGCGCACAGAAGCCAAACGTGTCGGTTTAAGCACAACCGACAAGCAAAAGAACGGGTCCTAGTCTATGGTAACTAGTAGCCATTTCATTGAAGAATGGGTCTTGATCAGAAGTAACCAAGAACCATCTGCATAAAGATAACACAACTTTGGGTACCCATCTCAATATGGGTCCCTTTATGTTAGGAGTTCCAGATGTATATGGCACATGTGCAGTATTAGGAACCCATTTAGCATTTATGTGTGGTCCGGAAGCATAACCCTTTGGAATCCATTGAAGATTGGATTTATTGGGCTTTGGAACCTTAGGCGATGAAATTGCCTTTGGTTTTTGACTTTTTGAGACCTTTTTGACCTTTGCTTTGGTTTTGGGCCTAGGCAACGGACAAGTCTCAATTTTATTTTTGGCTGATCATGCAACATTTTTTATTTTCTTTTTCCAAATCCTTTTAACATGGTATGGCACAAAAGCATTCATTTCAGGTACCTTTCGTCTATAACGAGTTGGACATAGATTAAATAATTCACTGAAAGAGTACTTTAAACAAACAACAGAATTCGATACATTGTTACACACATTGTTTTCAGAGATTACAGACATCCTATCTCTAGAACAAATTCACATGGCATTATAGCCTTCTTCTCAGAAAAACTTGAAAAATCCAGCATGGTGGTTTTAGGAACTCTTCTTACATAATCTGTAGGAACAAAACGATTAGAGTCAGTATGCATGGAAAATTTAGACTTTATGGAATTTTCTTTTTGTTGGTGAGTGGTTTCTTAAAAGACTTGGATTGGATTTGAGTCTTTTTAGAAACCTCATTTTTAAACGGTTTTGAGCACTCACCTTTATAAATGAAAGAAGAAGTTTCAGCTTTAGTCTTACCTTTGTTGGATGACACACATGGGATTTTGGTGGAATGAGAAACGGTTTGTTCTTTTGAAAAATCTTTTAATGTTTGAGAAACCATGTCAAAATTTTCTCTGTAGACAGTTAATTCCACAAGTTGTTGAAAAGTTTGATTTACCAATTTTTCTTCGCTCTTAAGAAGAGCATCTTGAAGATCGAGTGCTTTCTTTTGAGACGACTTCAATACCTTTTCTAAAACATTAATTTGATGTTGAAGAACTTTTGTAGGAAAATAAAGTTGAGGAATTGGTTTTACAGTTTCTGTTTTCAATTCAGCTTCTGAATAAGTTGACAAGTAGTCTTCCTCTAAAGTGGGTACTCTAGATGGGTAACTCTCGTTAAGTTCTTCATATTGAAAAGAAATTTCTTTTTCTTTATGTTCAACACGTTTCTCATTCTCTTGGTTTAAAACTTCTTTTAATGACTCAAAAAAGAAAGATTTAAGTCCAGCTCCCATATAGTTCATGTCATAAAATAAAGGTAAAATTTTTTGGGTCTTTTCCAAATATTTAGGATTTTTGAAAACCGATTCCTTGTGTAGAATGGTAAAACCTAGTTTCTTTGGGCTGATTTAAGTGAATAGTTTGTTCTGTTTGACCCCTTTTTAAAAAAGCATCGTCAAGGGTCTTTATTCGTGAGTACAAACTTATCCTTTCTTCTTCAATCATTTTATATTTTTCTAAACTGTCTATATTTTCCATATTTACTGTCTCTAATTGTTTTGAAAGTACATTTTATTCTTCTTTTAACGAGAGTTTTTCATTTGTTAACTTATCCATACAAGATTCAAGATATATATTCCTGTCCTGAACATATACTTTTTCGATTAACATCTGTTTTATAACATTGTGATTAGTTAACCACTTTGATTGATATAATTCAGACAACTCTTTTAAAGTTTGAGCTAGATGTTCAGCCTGTACACACTTTTCAGTTTCAGCATTTAACCTAGCTTGTAGATCAAGTATATGTGTGTGCAATGTACATTCATTATTAACAGATAAACTATTTACATGCTCTTGAATGTAACAGGAATATACCTCATGTGTCTCTGAACCGGATGATGAGCATTCGGGATCGTCGGTTGTGGCCATCAGACATGCTGGTGGATTTTTCATTGTCTCCCCCTCAGCAGCATGGTCTGAACTAGAAGCAGTGGAAATGGCACAGTGATCCAACCCCAGACGATCAACCATATAACAGTTTTTGCCCTTATCATCTTCCTCGTCGGTATCTTCAGCATCCCAATAATCTTCCTGGGCGACGAGGGCCATTGCATCGGTCCTTTTCTTCACGGCCTCCAACTTCCGCTTGTAGTAGCCTACGTCTCTGTCAAACTTATTATTGCACTCCCGAGCAAAGTGACCCGGTTTCCCACATTTGTAACAGAGACGCTCCTCGGCGCCTTTCGGTTCTTCGGCTCGCGGCCTGTCATCCCTTCTTTCAACCAGCCTCTTGTCGGTGCCGCGAGGTTCTCGGGTTCCGTCCCTCCTTCTATCCCTACGCTCATTCTCTCTCCTGTCATCCCTGCGGTCATCCCTGCGATCATCCCTACGATCGTCCCTTCGATCACAGTCTCTCCTGTCATCCCTGCGATCATCACGCCTATCGTCTCGCCTTTCATAACGGCGATCATCTCGATAGTCGCGTCTATCGTCATACCTTCTTTCATCCCTGTCATCTCTGCGATAATCATCTCGGCGATAATCATCGCATCGTTCATCTCTCCGGTCCTCTGAGTACCTCCACGGACCGGTGTCATAGCGGAGTTGATTGTTAGTCTTGTTGGAAAAACGTTGTTGTTGGAGACGATTGGTCCACAAGGCTATTTGTTCCTGAATAGCTGCTTCTTCCTCATCAATTACCTCACGTGGAGGAGAAGCATACCTGTACTGTGATGAAGATGAACCTTGTGCAAAGGATGGAGTGGGAATATTCGTGTTGGTGATCAAGGCTAGGGAATCAGTGGGTTTGATACCGGTGTTAGCAGATAGCAGTAAGGATGCGAGTTGATTTTCCATCTGTTTCTGGTTCCACATCCCCTTGATACTTTTTCAACTCTTTGAAGACGACATTAATCGGAACCTCAGGAATATTCAGAACCCGTCGTGTGGCCCGGCAAGCAATCTGCCACTCGGGGGGCTAAGGCTGAAAAGAACTGGATGTTTATGTCATCCTTGTCTTTTTTGATGTGCAGTTTGTTTAACTCATTCAGTACTGCACAGAACCTTGTAAACGTAGCCTGTAGCGACTCCCCGTCTTTCGCATGGAATTCTGTAAACTTTGCCTTCGCTTCCTCTATTTTAGCACGATCATCGAGATCTGCCCCCAGCATTTGCACTTCGAGCTCGACCCACATTTATTTAGCAGACATTTTGCTGTCTACTCCGACCAAAATATCTGTGGGGAGGGCCTGATAGATGAGATAATCATCCCTCTTATCGGCATGCTGTCTGTCACGCTCGGTGTCATTAGCTGGCTCTCGTTCAACCTTAGATGAAAGAACAGGGGGGTCAGCCTCGGGTCTGGCTGCGATTTCCCGATAGTAGATCACGCGGCCCTCAGAGATGGACTGAAGCATTAGGTTTCCAAGCGGTTGCATTCTGACAAATTTGAGGAACCGGTATTTCCATTGTTCATACTCGTCTAGGATAGAGAACAGGTGGTCTGTTCTCGGATCCGAGTACGAGAGCTTCACGAGACATGATTAGGGTGCTGATTGAACAAATAAGATCTTGAAGGTGGAAACTTGAAACGGATGGGCTGGACTGTGGAAGAATAGTACACTCGACGGTACTAATTCGGATGGCTGTATTGAGTTCGGATAGAGCCGAATTCGGATGGACACCAGTTGGGACAGGGGCCGAATTCGGATGGAGAGTAGTTCGGACAAGGGCCAAATTCGGATGGACACAAGGATTAGACAGGGCAGGGCCTAGTTCGGATGAGGTAAGCTGGATGAACCGAATTCGGATGAACTGGATTCGGATGAACAGTTGGGACTTCGGATGAACAGTGTATAGTTCAGATGAGTGAAGGAACCGAATTCGGGTGAACAGTGAGTAATTCGGACAGGCACTTAGGGAATTGTCCAGGAAGGGGACTGAATTCGGATGGTCCGGATTCGGTTGGTCCGAAATGGTTATGGTTCGAAGTGAGAGTTGAAATTAAAGCACAAGTCAAATGATGAAAATGAAAATGCCTGATCTGAACATCGGATGGTCCGAAGTTCGGATGGGACCGAAATAGGGACCGAAATAGGCACTAGGATGGTCCGAAATATACCTAAGTGAGGTCCGAAATGGACCGAAATGAGGTCCGAACTAAGGTTGACTATGGTCCGAAATTGGTCCGAATTGGGAACTTAGATGGTCCGAAATGCTACAGTATAGGTCCGAAGTACAGCAGGTTTTAACAGATATTCAAATAACAGAACAGTTCAGACTTCGATTTTAGCATATTTAAGGCCTAAAAATGTTCCTAAATGATTGGGAAACTATTTTAACACTTTTGATGTTTTAAAATATACCAAAACACTTAAAAATCAGTATAAAACAAGCAAAAACCCACTAAAACCCATATTATTTAAACTTTTCAAAACAACCGATTGTGGATGATTGTAATGGAAAGATTGAATCTAAGAGGCTCTAAATCAGTAGAGGATGATAATGTGATGATTATATGACAATAATAACACAAAAACAACCGAAAACTGAAGATTAAAAGGATCTAACCGAATGGAATGATGAAGAACTCGATGAATATGAAGAAAACCCAGCAGAATCCGAAAGTTCCAAGTTGAAATCCACCTTTTTAGCTCTGATACCAATTGTTATAATGTATTCCTTTTAATAATCAGCACTTTAATGTTTCTACTATCAATCACAAGAAGAATCAAACTCAATAATTGTGAAATGATGAAGAAAGACAATAAGAATGTTGGGAGAATATTAATATTGGCAGCTGCACTATTTTGCTTTGTTTCAACCGTGTGAAGCTTTACAAAACCCTAGGAGCTATACATAGCCTCCTTTAATTATCTTTGGAGCATTGACATAAATGGCCCCTAGACTTTTTCATAGAAATAAATTACAAATGAAATAAATACAAGACTTAATAATTATTACAAAGTAAGTCCACATGATCGAAATTAAATGTCTAACAAATATATTTTGTTTGACAAATATTCGAATATGTCGTTATAATTGTATTATTTTTATCAACGTTATGATATAAAATTTTATCGTCCAAACTATTTTTTAAAATTTGAACTTTATAATATTAGAATTTTTTTAAATACATAATTGTATTGTTTTTTCTTATACGACCCTGTAACATCTTCGAAACTCAGCTAAAAGTTATGTCATATAAATATCATAAATGACAATATCACATAATATTAACAACAAAATATGTCATAGGTTATAATTTGAACTTTGATGCACTCGTAACCAAATCTTGACTACAAAGTACATATAGCTGACACAACATACACGTCACTTATACATAAACGTAAGTTGGAAGTTGGTGAGTACATAAGTGTTAGACTCTGTAAACAAAACACATTCACATAGCACGTAATACATGACACGCTCAGGCAACTCAACACTCACTTACTCACGAGCACCTCACTCATCACTGTATATCCATCATGGAGTATAAGATCCTTGTTAGGGCTAGTTAGCCCGCACAATCACATCACTGGTGGAGGAAGGCCACATGCTAACCGACCACACGAAATAGTGGTTAGTAGATATAACAAGGCACATGAGCAACCTGGAAATAATCAGTACCATATATGGCAACCCCACTCTGGACTAGTTTAAGATCAGTCAACCCGTGTGACAACCCAACGCTAGTATCTCTAGAATAAATCTCTTCTCATAGTCTTGCTCTTTCTCTCCACGTACACACATATAACACAATAACAAAGATATGATAGAATCCTACCTAAAATGCAACTTCTCTTACTCATACCTAATCACATATATCATATAATCAAATACGGACTCGTAGAAGAATGTGTTCATCTTAAAAATACTTGTGTACTTACTTGGATGGTACAAGTTAACTCTCACAAACCCTTGAAGTCACATCCCCAGCCCGACCCGAATTCCGCTCATCCGTGAATTCATTCATAACAGATCACGACACATTAACCTAAGCCTAATAAATGCACAGATGATACTTATATAATAACATAACTGAAATAACCCTAAAGCACAACCCAAACAGAAAAAGGGGATTGCGGCCAAGCTCATCATCGCGGATGCACTCCACCTCGATCGTGCCCAACGTCGCTACTTGTGCTCGACCCCTACACGCCTCAAGAACATCCCAATCGTGCTCAGGGGATTGCGACATCAATCATGTGTGGACTGGAGACTTTGTTTTCTGTTTCAGCGCTGACTAGGGGTTTTAATCCCCAATCTTGATTATCATGTGCAATAGTTCGACAAAAACAATATATAAGCACTAGTAGTACGTTTCTAAACCAATCCAAACAGTTTTCTTGCAACTAATAAAATTAAGGTCTTTGAATTGAAGCTTTCTTACCTTGGTGTGGTGAAGGATACAAGGAAGCAACCAGAGGAGATGAAATCTCATCCACTTAATCTGAATTCTGTGATTCTTTTTCTATGCCAACATCTCCATAACACACACACACACCTCTTTAATATCTATCTTCACTTGAAAGGAATGAAAGCAAGTAGCCAAAGTGCTCACATTATATACGTTTTCGTTATTTAGTCGGTTCGATACACAATTCCTGATCCCGTTATCCTTGTTTCAAGTTTAATGTTAATATATCCCGTTTAATTTCGTGAGCTCATAAATATTAATAATCTGCTAAATTTGTATTCTGGAGCCACAATTTACTCGATTTTGACATGTGTCAATCCACTAATCACATAATAACTGGATGAACGTAATTATATTAAATAAATAAATGAATGAGATAATTCCATCTACCAGCTCAAAAGTTCACATGTTACAAACCCTTAATATACGTTGTTTTGTAAAACTAAATACCTAATTATAATCACATTATTTTTATCTTCCATCCGGTATAGAACCAATTGTTGTGTAAACTAATTTTATAATTACAAAATCTTTAATATTAAACATTTTAATATTGTATATCTGTTTTATTTTCTTATTATACATTTTAAATTAATCTATCTATACTATATATAATAAGAAAACCACTTGGAGTTTCCGGACCATTGGATGGAAAGAAATCAATGGTCCAGTTTAATGACAACTCATAATTATTTATGAAATGTCTCTTATACCCTTAATTAAAATCAATAATTATACATATGCCATTTTTTGTAATTCATTTTCCAAATTTACTACCTTAACTTAATTACATTAAATTTTGAATTTAATTTTTTCATTAATGAATTAATATTTACCTAAAATAAATATGTGTCATTATTATCCTTAATGATCATAGTTAAATTAAAATGTAAAAAATTAAATTTAAATGTAGAAGTGTAGTAAATAAAGTTAAAAATTTTTGTTAATTATTTTTCTAACAAGATTTAAAATTTAATTGATAAAACTTTAATTGTGAATATGATAAATTTTGATTGTTGATTTTCAGATATTCCATTTTTATATTTTATCATTTTCAAAATATATACACATTCACATAATTGAAGTTTTTTGTTTCTTACATTGATATTTCATATTTGAAGTTAATAAAAATTAAAAGAAACATTTTTTACAAACACATATTATCTGTTATTAATAATACAATATAATAATATTTTTTTAATTAATATCAAACAACTAAGTATTTTTTTTAATCTTTAATTAAACTATCTTTCAAATTTTTTTATTTTAATTATATATAAAATTTATAATAATTTATTTAAATATAAAAAAATATGTATTTTCTATATCAACCCATGTATTACATGGGTTGATTAACCTATATATTATAATAAAAGAAAACAATTAATGTCCAATGTCACTTCTACAATACAAGAAAAATTTATTTTTCCACCTCTTTTTTCAAATTTAACACCTTAACTTAGTTGCATTAAATTTTGACTTTATTTTTTTCATTAACTAATTAGTAATAAATTAGATTGTGTAACATTTAAAATTAATGTGTACCTAAAATAAATATCTATCATTATTATCCATAATAATCATAATTAGATCCAAATGTAATAATTTGAATTAGTTGTGGAAATTATTATTATTATGTATAATAAAGGAAAACATCAAATGTCACGTGTCACCTCTACGTTCACCAAAAAGATAATTACAACTTATAAAAATAAAAGATAAATACAATTAATTATTTTTAAAAAAGATAAATATACTCTATTTTTTTAATCTGTAAATAATAAAAAATAAACACAATTATTATTTTTACTCATATACATTTTATATAAACAAATTTAATAAAAAATATCCATGTAATACGTGGGTTATAAACTAGTATATATTAATAAAGCAAAATACTTAGATGCCACATGTCACTCTATCCTTTCATCAATTTTTATTTTCCCGTTCTTTTTCCAAATTTAACATTTTAGTGTAATTAATTTAAATGGTTTCCAATTAAATAACTCAATTTTTGATTTATTTCCTAATATATTCATTTAAATTAGCGAACTAAATTTAGTACATTTAAAATACAAGAAATTTGAATTAAAAATTTGCTTAACTATTATTTTATAAGTAAATTGAATATCATAATTAAATTATCATTAAATACCAAAAAATGAATAATCCTAACAAATAATATTGTTTTTAAAAATTTATTTTAGGCTTTTACATTTTATTAAATCATACATAACGTTTATGAACTTTAGTCATTTTTTTAGTAGTACGAATTTAAATTTAAAGTTTGTATACATTCCTAAAAAATGAACATTATTATTAGTTTATAAAATTTTAAACTATAATATAACATGTTTTAATTTTATATTAAATAATTTAAATTTCATAGATTGTTTTTATTGATATTGATCCATATTTTATGTCAATTATAAATTAGAAATCATTATTTAATTTAATTCATCATGATTATTTTATAAGATTATAATTTTTTTTCTCAAGGCCTATGTAGATTCATTTATGGTTTTTTAAAATAAATTATTTTTTAAGCTATGTAACGATTATCAATTGTTTATAATGTTTATGGAAGTAACAACATAACTTATTTTATGTATTTGTATTTAAGTTTACCTGTGTTTTTTAAAATACAATTAATTTAAAAATATCCCATGTAATATGGATAAAAAACTACTATCTATTAATAAAGCAAAATAAATTCGCCACATGTCACTCTCTCGTGACATCTCAGTTGCATTATTAATTTAATAATAATAAAGTTATGGAAAATATAAAATAAAAAGACAAGTGAATGAAGAAAAGGAAAGCAGAGGACTTGCTTTTGTCCTCCAACTCACACGCTCACTCTGTACGAAGCTTATTCATCGCTCCTTGATTCCATTAATCAATTTTCTGCCGGCAGCAATCATCTTCAACTTCCAAAGACGGTCAAAAGCAATGTTATCTGCAGCACCAAAGGAAATCAAACACTCAACCCTACTGACGGATCAAATATGCCAACGTTTCTCACTTGATGAGATCAAATCAGCAAGACAGCAACCCACAACTTCGATGAAGCATTTGTGGTTGGCCGTGGTGGATTTGGTAACGTCTATAAAGGTCAGATCGACAGGGCCGTTCCTATCATTTCCGGGGCCCGGGACAGATATTTATAAAGGGCCCCGTACACATATACATATAAAAAAAGTTTAGTAAAAGAACTTACGATTTGATAATGTTGACTTTGTTGCACCATTAATAATCCCAAGTCTTCTATAAACTTCTCAACATGCCATCAAAAAATAGAAATTCATAAAAATTTGGATCTTCGAGCATTTTTAGATGCAAAATCATTAATAAGTGTATCAAGATCGATAATATCTAACATATCTTTCTCTATACATAACGTGGCCAAACCATTCAACCTTTCTTGTGACATTGTTGATCTCAAATAATTTTTTAATAATTTCAATTTGAGAAACTTATTTCGGCCGAAGCAACAGTGACGGGTGTAGTTAACAAGATGCGATATGCAATACTAACATTTGGATAGCAATCCGCAACTTTAATAAACTCTAAAATTTCAACCGCCGACATCAAAGTGTTTGGCAAAGTGATTTGTAATACTTTTAGTTCCGAAAAAAATGCATCTATATCCACATCAGAGACATTATTACAAGAAAATGTAAATTACCACAATGTTTTCTTAATTCATCGTCATCCAATGATTTCAATTTCTTTGAGTCATATAAAAATCCAAATACACTTGCAAATGTTTTTAGTTGTTCAAATCTATCATGTAATGATCTAATTGCCATATCTACAACAATCAAAAAGTAATCAACTCTAAAGGACTCTTGTTGCGATTGGATCCGATCTTCGTTATTAGTTTCATCAAATTGTTTCTTTCTAATAACACGACGTCGTACCGAAAATGTAGGTTCGATATCCGTATCACAAGCAATTGTTTTAGCAATATTCATGCTAGAGATAAACCCGTCATTTCTATATTTTTCAAAATATGTTATTATACTTTCTATGTGATTAACGGTATCATCAATGCATATAGATTTAGATTGTAATTTTTTACTCACTGAATTAATAGCAAATAAAATATCATACCAAATAATCATACCAAGTAAAAATTCAAAGTTGTTTAAAGCACTAAGTAAACTTTCTCCTTCACTTTTTGATTTTGCATCATCACATGATTTACATAATTCTAACAAAGCCAACTTTATTTGTGGGGTTTGAAATCTAATGGCTTTAACACTATTTATTCTACTTTCCCAACGAGTATTAGACAAAGATTTCACACTTAATTTTGGAACATTGTCAATCAAAATTTTCCATCTTTTAGGTGAACTAGAAAATAACACAGATATATACGTTGAATAATTCCAAAAAATGAAATAGCTTTAACACAAGAATGTGCCATGTCACTAAGAGTAAGATTAAGAGTATGACAAGCACATGACATATATATAAGGCTCTCGGATTTATTTCTAACAAACGTTTTTGAACACCTTGATGTTTCCCTTTCATATTAGAACCATTATCATAACCTTGACCTCTTATATCATTAACATCTAAATCAAGTAAACTTAGTGCATATAAAGTTTCTTTGAAAAGTCCTAAACCAGATGTATCATCTACCTTTAAAAATCCTAAAAAGAATTCATCAATAATTACTTTCCTACTTGACATGTTCACACATCGTATAATCAAAGTCATTTGTTCTTGATGACTCACGTCCGGAGTACAATCAAGAATAATAGAAAAATATTTTGCTTCTTTAATAATCTTAACTATTGAATTCTTTACAGTATCAGCTAAAAGAGAAATTAATTCATTCTGTATTTTGTGACCAAGATAATGGTGATGAATTTCATTATCATTAATACGTCTAACATGATCTTGCATCGTGACATCAAATTCTACCATCATTTCAATTAATCCCAAAAAGTTGCCATTGTTGTTTTAAAAAAGTTTTTCATTACACCCACGAAAAGACAAATTATGTTTAGATAAATACTTAACTGCAGCAATTATTCTTTTTAAAACTTGTCTCCAACGTTCTTTTTCTTTTATTATTTTGTGTTGTAAATCTTTATCAATTGTTTCATTTTTATCCAATCTTAGTTTTAATTCATTCCAAGAATTCATACAAATTAAATGTTCAATAGTATTTTCATGTTCTTTAAGTCACTCACTAAGATGTTTCCAATCATTAAATCCTTCATTTGATAAAGAACCTTTTTGATTAGTTTGTTTAAATAATTTACAACAAAAACAATACACTTTATCTACATACTTTGAATAAACTAACCATTTTCGATCACTTGTTTCTCCATTACTCAATCTTCTAGTATAGTATGCATAAGAAAAATGTCTAGATGTTTTATCATTAGGAAACACAAGATTTAGTTCTCTTATAGGTCACTTTTCAACTAAAATATCCCTTAATTTATTATCTAAACTATCCCATAATCTAGGATCATATATATCTTTTACATTGCTATTTTCATTCAAATTAGTATTATTTTCATCTAAATTAGCATAATTTTCATCTAAATTGGCATTAGTCTCATCTAAGTTGGAATCATTTTCATCCAAATTAGCATTATTCAAGTTATCACGACATTCATTCATGTTGACTTCATTTTCATCTAAATTAACATCATCTTTATTCATGTTGACTTCATTTTCATTCAAGTCTAAATTTATTTCATCTTTATTCAAATTAGAAGCATTCTTATTTAAATCATCGATCTTTTCATTTAAAACGTTAGAAGAACTAGTTTTAAGAAATTTACATATAGACCCTTTTTGAGATTGTATAAAATTTTCATTTTCTTTTCTTTTCTTTCTTTTTTGACTTCCAGATAGATGTTTTTTAGGTAACATTATAAATTTATATAAAACTAAATAAGTAAAGAGTAAAAACTACAACCAAACAACTAAAACAACTAGCAAGTAGCAAGTAGCAACAAGCAATTAGAGCAACTAGCAAGAAGCAAAAACCGCATATGATTAGAGACGTATAAAGTATTAAGGAATGAAAACACCTTTGGTTGAAATGAAATCTTGATTCATTGACAATTGATTGTTGATTCTTGATTTCACGACTAAAGAACTCTCAGTTCACAAATCACAATTGTTTGTAGACAGATCTGCTCTGGGCCTCTGGTTACAAAAAAAACAAAGAAAAGAATCAAAAATTCAAGAGATTAGTAGATTACTAGATTAGAAAAAATAAAATAAAACATTACATATACACAATATACCTTTAGATTTGTGAATTGCAAATTTGCAATGAACTGTCGAAGCTTCCAAAGTCCAAACCGATTACCGACTACTGACACCGACCAAGAATCAACACAACAGGAGGTTTAAGAATCGTTCTGTGAATGAGTAGTATGATTTAGCAATTAATCAAAAATCTGAGTACATGTACTTTGAAGACTTGAAGTATAGAGATTAATCGTTCGAAGATGAAGAGACGATCAGACGAAGAGTACATGTGAATGAGTGAGTAGTCGGCCGCTCACAGCAATCGAAATTCGAAGATGAAGAGACGAAGTTGCAAGTTGCCAACGGTAAACGATTCCCACGCCTTGAATTTCGAAGCGGCCCTTGAAGTTCCCCATGGATTTCGTCATTTCGATTTCCCGTGTTTGATGAATTTTGAAGCGGCCGTTGAAGTTCCCGGTGGAATCCTCTGCTTGAAGCGTGCATTTCCCTAATCCCTTTGAAGCGTACATCATATGCTACACAATTGGGCTGGGGAATTTGATGGGTATAAGCATAAAATTTTTTTTTGGGCCCCCTACGTTTGATGGGCCCTGGGCAGGAGCCCAGGATGAACAGCCCAAGGGCCGGCCCTGCATATACCCAAACGTCCCTTTCACCGCGGTGCTCACGTATGTACGTGGCTGGTTTGTCGGGCCTACTTTTGCCAGCCCAAAGTCTGAAATCTTTGCTGCAAAATTCTCATCCAACAATATGTTTGAGGTTTTTACATCACGGTGTATGATTCCGTGTTGAGTACCTGCACCCGTGTGAAGGTAGTCGACTCCACGAGCTGCACCTATGCATATCTTGAGCCGTTGCAACTAAGATAAAGTGGCACTGGCACCTCTATGAAGATGATCCTCCAAGGTCCCATGGGACCTATAATCATAAACCAGAATCATCTCACTTTCCTCGTCGCAATATCCAATCAAAGATACAAGATTACAGTACAGTGTCTTAGCTTCGAAAGCATCTCAACTTCAGCAAGAAACTGTGGGGCGCCTTGATTAGATGTGGAATTCAATCGCTTGATTGCAACAAAGTTAGAAGAACCATCGATCTGCAGGGCCGGCCCTTGGGCTGTTCATCCTGGGCTCCTGCCCAGGGCCCATCAAACGTAGGGGGCCCAAAAAAAAAAATTTATGCTTATACCCATCAAATTCCCCAGCCCAATTGTGTAGCATATGATGTACGCTTCAAAGGGATTATGGAAATGCACGCTTCAAGCAGAGGATTCCACCGGGAACTTCAACGGCCGCTTCAAAATTCATCGAATACGGGAAATCGAAATGACGAAATCCATGGGGAACTTCAAGGGCCGCTTCGAAATTCAAGGCGTGGGAATCGTTTACCGTTGGCAACTTGCAACTTCGTCTCTTCATCTTCGAATTTCGATTGCTGTGAGCGGCCGGCACTCATTCATTCACATGTACTCTTCGTCTGATCGTCTCTTCATCTTCGAACTATTAATCGCTATACTTCAAGTCTTCAAAGTACATGTACTCAGATTTTTGATTAATTGCTAAATCATACTACTCATTCACAGAACGATTCTTAAACCTCCTGTTGTGTTGATTCTTGGTCGGTGTCGGTAGTCGGTAATCGGTTTGGACTTTGGAAGCTTCGACAGTTCATTGCAAATTTGCAATTCACAAATCTAAAGGTATATTGTGTATATGTAATGTTTTATTTTATTTTTTCTAATCTAGTAATCTACTAATCTCTTGAATTTTTGATTCTTTTCTTTGTTTTTTTTGTAACCAGAGGCCCAGAGCAGATCTGTCTACAAACAATTGTGATTTGTGAACTGAGAGTTCTTTAGTCGTGAAATCAAGAATCAACAATCAATTGTCAATGAATCAAGATTTCATTTCAACCAAAGGTGTTTTCATTCCTTAATACTTTATACGTCTCTAATCATATGCGGTTTTTGCTTCTTGCTAGTTGCTCTAATTGCTTGTTGCTACTTGCTACTTGCTAGTTGTTTTAGTTGTTTGGTTGTAGTTTTTACTCTTTACTTATTTAGTTTTATATAAATTTATAATGTTACCTAAAAAACATCTATCTGGAAGTCAAAAAAGAAAGAAAAGAAAAGAAAATGAAAATTTTATACAATCTCAAAAAGGGTCTATATGTAAATTTCTTAAAACTAGTTCTTCTAACGTTTTAAATGAAAAGATCGATGATTTAAATAAGAATGCTTCTAATTTGAATAAAGATGAAATAAATTTAGACTTGAATGAAAATGAAGTCAACATGAATAAAGATGATGTTAATTTAGATGAAAATGAAGTCAACATGAATGAATGTCGTGATAACTTGAATAATGCTAATTTGGATGAAAATGATTCCAACTTAGATGAGACTAATGCCAATTTAGATGAAAATTATGCTAATTTAGATGAAAATAATACTAATTTGAATGAAAATAGCAATGTAAAAGATATATATGATCCTAGATTATGGGATAGTTTAGATAATAAATTAAGGGATATTTTAGTTGAAAAGTGACCTATAAGAGAACTAAATCTTGTGTTTCCTAATGATAAAACATCTAGACATTTTTCTTATGCATACTATACTAGAAGATTGAGTAATGGAGAAACAAGTGATCGAAAATGGTTAGTTTATTCAAAGTATGTAGATAAAGTGTATTGTTTTTGTTGTAAATTATTTAAACAAACTAATCAAAAAGGTTCTTTATCAAATGAAGGATTTAATGATTGGAAACATCTTAGTGAGTGACTTAAAGAACATGAAAATACTATTGAACATTTAATTTGTATGAATTCTTGGAATGAATTAAAACTAAGATTGGATAAAAATGAAACAATTGATAAAGATTTACAACACAAAATAATAAAAGAAAAAGAACGTTGGAGACAAGTTTTAAAAAGAATAATTGCTGCAGTTAAGTATTTATCTAAACATAATTTGTCTTTTCGTGGGTGTAATGAAAAACTTTTTTAAAACAACAATGGCAACTTTTTGGGATTAATTGAAATGATGGTAGAATTTGATGTCACGATGCAAGATCATGTTAGACGTATTAATGATAATGAAATTCATCACCATTATCTTGGTCACAAAATACAGAATGAATTAATTTCTCTTTTAGCTGATACTGTAAAGAATTCAATAGTTAAGATTATTAAAGAAGCAAAATATTTTTCTATTATTCTTGATTGTACTCCGGACGTGAGTCATCAAGAACAAATGACTTTGATTATACGATGTGTGAACATGTCAAGTAGGAAAGTAATTATTGATGAATTCTTTTTAGGATTTTTAAAGGTAGATGATACATCTGGTTTAGGACTTTTCAAAGAAACTTTATATGCACTAAGTTTACTTGATTTAGATGTTAATGATATAAGAGGTCAAGGTTATGATAATGGTTCTAATATGAAAGGGAAACATCAAGGTGTTCAAAAACGTTTGTTAGAAATAAATCCGAGAGCCTTATATATATGTCATGTGCTTGTCATACTCTTAATCTTACTCTTAGTGACATGGCACATTCTTGTGTTAAAGCTATTTCATTTTTTGGAATTATTCAACGTATATATCTGTGTTATTTTCTAGTTCACCTAAAAGATGGAAAATTTTGATTGACAATGTTCCAAAATTAAGTGTGAAATCTTTGTCTAATACTCGTTGGGAAAGTAGAATAAATAGTGTTAAAGCCATTAGATTTCAAACCCCACAAATAAAGTTGGCTTTGTTAGAATTATGTAAATCATGTGATGATGCAAAATCAAAAAGTGAAGGAGAAAGTTTACTTAGTGCTTTAAACAACTTTGAATTTTTACTTGGTATGATTATTTGGTATGATATTTTATTTGCTATTAATTCAGTGAGTAAAAAATTACAATCTAAATCTATATGCATTGATGATACCGTTAATCACATAGAAAGTATAATAACATATTTTGAAAAATATAGAAATGACGGGTTTATCTCTAGCATGAATATTGCTAAAACAATTGCTTGTGATACGGATATCGAACCTACATTTTCGGTACGACGTCGTGTTATTAGAAAGAAACAATTTGATGAAACTAATAACGAAGATCGGATCCAATCGCAACAAGAGTCCTTTAGAGTTGATTACTTTTTGATTGTTGTAGATATGGCAATTAGATCATTACATGATAGATTTGAACAACTAAAAACATTTGCAAGTGTATTTGGATTTTTATATGACTCAAAGAAATTGAAATCATTGGATGACGATGAATTAAGAAAACATTGTGGTAATTTACATTTTCTTGTAATAATGTCTCTGATGTGGATATAGATGCATTTTTTTCGGAACTAAAAGTATTACAAATCACTTTGCCAAACACTTTGATGTCGGCGGTTGAAATTTTAGAGTTTATTAAAGTTGCGGATTGCTATCCAAATGTTAGTATTGCATATCGCATCTTGTTAACTACACCCGTCACTGTTGCTTCGGCCGAAATAAGTTTCTCAAATTGAAATTATTAAAAAATTATTTGAGATCAACAATGTCACAAGAAAGGTTGAATGGTTTGGCCACGTTATGTATAGAGAAAGATATGTTAGATATTATCGATCTTGATACACTTATTAATGATTTTGCATCTAAAAATGCTCGAAGATCCAAATTTTTATGAATTTCTATTTTTTGATGGCATGTTGAGAAGTTTATAGAAGACTTGGGATTATTAATGGTGCAACAAAGTCAACATTATCAAATCGTAAGTTCTTTTACTAAACTTTTTTTATATGTATATGTGTACGGGGCCCTTTATAAATATCTGTCCCGGGCCCCGGAAATGATAGGAACGGCCCTGTCGATCTGACCTTTATAGACGTTACCAAATCCACCACGGCCAACCACAAATGCTTCATCGAAGTTGTGGGTTGCTGTCTTGCTGATTTGATCTCATCAAGTGAGAAACGTTGGCATATTTGATCCGTCAGTAGGGTTGAGTGTTTGATTTCCTTTGGTGCTGCAGATAACATTGCTTTTGACCGTCTTTGGAAGTTGAAGATGATTGCTGCCGGCAGAAAATTGATTAATGGAATCAAGGAGCGATGAATAAGCTTCGTACAGAGTGAGCGTGTGAGTTGGAGGACAAAAGCAAGTCCTCTGCTTTCCTTTTCTTCATTCACTTGTCTTTTTATTTTATATTTTCCATAACTTTATTATTATTAAATTAATAATGCAACTGAGATGTCACGAGAGAGTGACATGTGGCGAATTTATTTTGCTTTATTAATAGATAGTAGTTTTTTATCCATATTACATGGGATATTTTTAAATTAATTGTATTTTAAAAAACACAGGTAAACTTAAATACAAATACATAAAATAAGTTATGTTGTTACTTCCATAAACATTATAAACAATTGATAATCGTTACATAGCTTAAAAAATAATTTATTTTAAAAAACCATAAATGAATCTACATAGGCCTTGAGAAAAAAAATTATAATCTTATAAAATAATCATGATGAATTAAATTAAATAATGATTTCTAATTTATAATTGACATAAAATATGGATCAATATCAATAAAAACAATCTATGAAATTTAAATTATTTAATATAAAATTAAAACATGTTATATTATAGTTTAAAATTTTATAAACTAATAATAATGTTCATTTTTTAGGAATGTATACAAACTTTAAATTTAAATTCGTACTACTAAAAAAATGACTAAAGTTCATAAACGTTATGTATGATTTAATAAAATGTAAAAGCCTAAAATAAATTTTTAAAAACAATATTATTTGTTAGGATTATTCATTTTTTGGTATTTAATGATAATTTAATTATGATATTCAATTTACTTATAAAATAATAGTTAAGCAAATTTTTAATTCAAATTTCTTGTATTTTAAATGTACTAAATTTAGTTCGCTAATTTAAATGAATATATTAGGAAATAAATCAAAAATTGAGTTATTTAATTGGAAACCATTTAAATTAATTACACTAAAATGTTAAATTTGGAAAAAGAACGGGAAAATAAAAATTGATGAAAGGATAGAGTGACATGTGGCATCTAAGTATTTTGCTTTATTAATATATACTAGTTTATAACCCACGTATTACATGGATATTTTTTATTAAATTTGTTTATATAAAATGTATATGAGTAAAAATAATAATTG
>JAANYP010004996.1:99759-114793 GCA_020465985.1 Centrapalus pauciflorus | reverse complement strand
GAGATACCAGTGTCTGCAACTCACACTGGTCAGCCAGCAGATGTCTTTGAAACAGGTACAGCTGAAGGCGCCTCTCAAGCTGCTATGCCTACTCAGGCTGTCTCTCCAAACCCTGCTCAGTCTAAGGGGGAGGAAGTCATTCCTGAGGACAGGCCTAGCAGTAAAAGGAGGCACTTATTTCTAACTGAAGAAGAAGAAAAAGAAGAGGAAATTCCTGAGGCTGCTGTCACTACAGCAGCAGCTAAAGGAAAAGAAAAGGCAGCTGATGATCCCATACAGCAGAAACAGGCAGAAATTCAATTTCACAAGGCCAGGGCTAAAGAGATGGGTCTTCTTATGCACAAGTACTTTGAGTTTAGAGAAGAACAGCTTCAAGCTCTGGAGGAATTGAGAAAAGAAGAAGAATCTGCTAAAGCTGCTAAATCCTTTCACTCCAAGAAAGCAAAAAATTAAAATGTCTACCGTGGAGGTGCAGAAGGAAAATAATGGAACTGAGACAATCAGGCGGGGGAGAAAGAGAGGAAGTAAAAAAAAAAAAGAGAAAGGTACTCAGCGCTGTGACCAAGTCAACAGTAACCCCAATGCAAGGTAGTCAATACCACTTTGACACTTTGGCAAGAAAAATTTCATGAATGTTGATGAAAAGAAGGCGAAGCACAAGGAAGCAATTGTCAAAGTGTCCCGGTATCAAGGAAAGGCGTCAGTGGAAGCTTAAAAATAACAAGGAATGGGTGGCAACAGGCGGCCCAGAATTGGAACTTATGACCACACTGATGTAGCTCAGATGGGATACAGGGAGTGGATTGAGCTGGCAGTTGCCCTGAGTGAATCAAAGTCTGAAACTGCTAAACAGATCAGGGCATATGTCAAGAAGTTGATGGAAAGAGTAAAGGATCTTGGCCTGATATCTAAGGAGATTAGTGAAGGTGTCTTTGTGACACATCCAAAAATAAAGGCCAGGAGAACAAAGAAGGACACAGAGATGGAGCTACTCCTTACACTGATCGAACAGGGCGACTATGCCATTGAAATGAAGGGAGTTGATCATAGCCTGCCGAGTGGAATAGAGTTTGAGGATGGAAAAATTATTGAAGAACCTGAGCTGGGGGCATTTTTTGTAGATCCCCTAACTCAGAAGAAGTGCTTCCAAAGAGCCTCAGAGCTGTACAAAGTTAATCTGAGACAACTTTCCGCCTTCAGACTTGCAGTTTCATTTAGGCAGTCTAGCAAATGGAGAGCAGCCGTCTGGGATCAGCTCAGAGGCTTCTATGAAAGAGGAGAGCTCAATGATCCCAAGTTCATGATCATCAGAAGTGAAGTTGAGGAACTTGAGGATACAAGGGAAGAACTGGAAAAGATGGTTCAGGATCCTTCTTCATTGTAATGAAGTCCATCTACCGTCTGGGTAGGTGAAGAATGGAAGCTGTCCATCAGTTGGACAGGCTTACCGTTTTCTGCTCCCAACAAAAATAGTCCAATGTACATTAGTTGTACTATATGTTACATATGTTGTAATTTTTGCTTTTACATTAGTTGTAAAATACTTTAGTACATTAGTTGTACTCTTGTAAGAACATGTGTTGTTCTAATGTAATCAAGAATCAGTGTATATATAAACTGATCTTTTACTTTACTGTAATGTTGTAATTTCAATTCATCAAAATGTACTGTAAAAATATCTAATGATTTTTGATAAGACCAGCTTAGACTGGTTATTGCAAATAGGGGGAGATTGTTAGGCACAAAAAGGCCTCAGTCAAACCTGTTCTACATCTGAGGGGGAGATTTATAATCAAACCTGTTGATGCATTTGAAGGTTGAATTTAAGGCCTGTTATATGCCTTATTGAAACCTGAATATGATTTGCAATATCAGTCTAAAGCTGTTATATGTGTTGCATGTGTTGCAACTAAGACAGTTTGTCCAAGCTGCTCTGTCTGCTGAACAGGCTGGACATAAATTGTCTACGCTGCTCTACACTGGTAAGCAGCTTGGGCACTTTTAAAGTGTTCTGTTCTTTGTGAACAGAATCTGTTCTTTGTGAACAGGCTAAACACTTTATGGAATACGTTTCCAAGTCATCATGTATTGTTTTTGATTACAAGATCAGTTTACAAAGTTGAAGACAAAGTGGAAAACAGAACTGCTCAGCCTGCCCAAGCTGTTCTGTAACATGAAGACAAAAGGTTATTTGAAAAAGGGTGACAGACCTTTTTCTTATATCAAAATAGGCCTTTACAAGGAAGAAAGACGCAAAGTTGACATTCCCAAATTAGTTAAAGGCAATGCAACAGTAGACAAAGTAAAAAGACAAAAGTTCTGCACATGTGAAGACAAGTCTGCTTTTCAGAAAAGTGCAGAAAAGGTTATGTTGTCTTTTCAACAAGACTTCTCCTTTTTCATTTCGTCCAATGAAGATGTTTCTCTTAGATCCTCTGAGTGAGTATAAAAGGAAGCTTCTAAGGACAGAAAGAAGAGTGAAGAAAGCTAAGTGCTGAAACCAAGAGTGAACGTGCAAGTGTGATTTTCATGCATGCAAGCCTTCTGTGTAAATCAGTATCTGTGTGTCTAAGCTGTTTTACATAAGCTGTTCCCTTAAGTCTTATAAACACAGTGAGTGCTTCTTAGTGTGTGTATTCATTGTATACTAGTTTGAGTTTGTCTTAGACTAGTTAACATACTGTTGTATCTGTCATCTCAGCCTGAACTATTCCGCATTCAAGCTTGTTTGTAATTAACAAATTGTTGATAATACATACAAACATTGAGAAAATAGTGTGTAGTTTTTTAAATAGCTGTATTCACCCCCCCCTCTACAGCTTAAAGCTATATACTTTGGGAACCTTTCGGGACCTACAGAAAGTCACCTTCCGGACCTAGTTCTTAGGTCTTACACGCTCAAGACAGAAGTTTCATAGACCTCTACTCAGCGACCCCATTTTGGTACTAATTGGATGACGATATTATGGTGATCTGGGTAGATTTATTTTGATTCTATGATGACATGAATTAGATTAGATTTGTGCCCTTAATAAGTTTAATTTGAAAACCGTAAAACTGTATTAAACTTAATCCTATAGTCTGATTGATATCGTATTGCATGATGTGGGACCTAGACTGGTGAGAACTGCCCCGTAAGGGGTGGTCTTCACAGGATGGTATCAGAGCCCATAGTTTGAGTGAATCAAGTATTACGTGTGTATACTTGGTCTCAAACTGAAGCAATACATATGTATCAATCATTTAGGTGGATTGAACTGAGATAGGATGTACAGACTATTAGGATGGGAAAAAGGGTACATAGATCTAAGTCTATAAACTGATAGTTGAATGCTTTTAATTTTCAGTTAAGATGTCAAGATCAGGATCAGGTGACATACCAAACATGACCCCACAACAAATGTTCGAAATGATGCAACAATTGTTAGCCCAACATTCTGAGCAACAAAACAAAATAATGCAAGAACAGTTTCAGGCCAGAGATGAGGTCGAAGCTAAAAGACGTAATGATAAGAAAAATAAGCGAAAAGATAAGCTAGTCTAGAATGAAGAATCTGATTCTGATAACTCTACTCCTGAAACCCAAATCGAGCAGCCTAAAGGCTGTAAATTTAAAGATTTCAAAGCGAGCGGTGCCCTTAACTTTGAGGGTACAGTGAATCCAATTCAGGCGATGGATTAGATCAGCCATACCGAGGAGATCTTTAGAATCTCTGACTGTTTAGATTCAAAGAAAGTGAGCTATGCGTCTGCGTTATTTGTTGGAGCTGCTCGTGCATGGTGGAAGACCCAGAGAAGTATCTATGGCGAAGAAATTATTCAGACTTTAGAGTGGAACCAGTTTCTTGACATGTTCAATGCAAAATATTGTCCTATTGATCAACAAGATAAGATGGAGGTTCAACTAATGCAGCTGACCCAGGGAACCAAGACAGTTGACGAATATGAACATGAATTCTCACGACTATGCGGCTACTCCTCGTATCAAGTAGCTACTGAAGAAAGGAAGATGAATAGATTCCATGGAGGACTCAACCCAAGATACCGGCACCCGATGAGCGCGATAAAGTATAAGTCCTATCTGGAAATGGTGGAAGCGACAAGACAGATCGAGAGAGGATATCTAGAGTATGGCGATCAGCTTTACGCCGCATCAGCGAATCCGACATGTCCATCTCCTCCGCAGAAACAGCGATTTGGCAGATTCTTTAAGCCAAATAAGTCTCAATCCCAGCAATCTCAGCAGTATAGTTCACAGCCGAAAGCCCAAGCGTATTCACTAACGAACGAGCCGCGATTCTGCAAGAGATGCAGAAAGTCACACATGGGACTATGTAATCCAGATGACGTCACATGCTTTGCTTGCAACAGAATCGGTCATAGTAGTGAAGAGTGCCCACAGCAAGGACGCGGATGTGCGAAATGCGGGAAAAGAGGACACTTCATGTATCAGTGTCGCAGCGGGCAACGAGGACAGTCACAGTCATCAGCGGGAGGATCTACGATGAAGAGTTCAACTGCTACTCCGACTGCAAGGACTCGAGCTTTTCAAATAACAGCTGAGGAAGCAAAAGAAACACCTGACGTAGTTACCGGTATGTTCATGCTTAACTCAATTCCTGCTCGCGTATTATTTGATTCTGGTGCTAGTCGTTCCTTCATATCAACTACTTTCGCTCAAAGATTATATAAATCTCCCTCGAAGCTTCCCGTGATACTTGATATTGAGACAGCTAGTAACAACTATGTTATGGCTGATTCTGTTTATCGAAACTGCACACTGCTTGTCGATAATATCGTATTCAACCTCGATCTTATACCGATTCTGCTAAAAGAGTTTGACGTTATCATCGACATGGACTGGCTAATGAATAACGAGGTTACGATCATCTGCAATCGGCGAATCATCAGAATTAGGTCTTCAGACGGCCGAGTATTGGAAATCAAAGGCGAGAAGAGAAAAGGTGATCACATAAAACGTATAAGTATCTATATAAGGGTCACGAATCGTATTTATGTTACGTCTCATCTGAATTTAACTCTGAAGCCCAAAATAAATCTTTATCCGATATCCCAATCGTCTGCGAGTTCCCAGACGTATTCCCTGAAGATATTTCTGGAGTGCCACCAGAACGTCAAGTCGAATTCGGCATTGACTTAGTTCCTGGTGCGGCTCCTATTGCCAAAGCTCCCTACAGACTTGCGCCTGCAGAAATGCAGGAAATGTCAAAGTAGTTGCAAGAGCTGTTAGAAAAGGGATTTATCCGACCGAGTTCATCTCCGTGGGGTGCACCTGTCTTATTTGTCAAAAAGAAAGACAAAACTTTCCGTATGTGCATCGACTACCGCGAGTTGAACAAAGTTACTATAAAGAATAAATATCCTCTGCCCAGGATCGATGATCTGTTTGATCAGCTACAAGGAGCCAGCTATTTCTCGAAAGTAGATCTTCGTTCTGGGTATCATCAGTTGAAAGTTAAAGATGAGGATATTCCAAAGACAGCCTTCCGAACAAGATACGGTCATTACGAATTTCTCGTAATGCCGTTTGGTTTAACGAATGCACCAGCGGCGTTCATGGATCTCATGAATCGCGTGTGCAGACCGATGCTGGATAAGTCAGTTATCGTATTCATAGACGATATTCTGATTTACTCCAAAACGGAGGCTGATCATGCTATTCATTTGCGGCAATTGCTAGAGTTATTGAGAAACGAAAGACTCTATGCAAAATTTTCTAAGTGCGAATTTTGGCTCAGACAGGTATAACTTTACATTGTCTTGAGCTATTCCTTAAGCGTTCTTTGATTGAACAAAACTTGAAACTCTATTTTGTTGCTTTTATAGATTCAATTCCTTGGCCATGTTATTTCTGGCGAAGGTATTTCCGTTGATCCGTCTAAAGTCGAGACCGTTCAAAAATGGCAAACGCCTCGCAATGCCTCTGAGATCCAAAGTTTTCTTGGATTGGCCGGTTATTATCGGCGATTCATAAAGGACTTCTCAAAGATTGCTGTGCCACTTACGATGTTAACACGAAGGAATACACCTTTCGTGTGGGCTGATAAACAGCAAGAGACATTTGAAACTCTGAAGCAAAAGCTTATTCAAGCGCCGATCCTAGCCTTACCAGAAGGCAATGATGATTTTGTCGTTTACAGCGACGCATCTGGTACTGGATTAGGATGTGTTCTAATGCAAAGGGGAAAAGTAATTGCTTACGCTTCAAGGCAATTGAAAGATTACGAGAAAAGTGCACCAACTCATGATCTTGAGTTGGCTGCCGTTACCTTTGCTCTGAAGATCTGGCGTCACTATCTATATGGGACTCGGTGTCAGCTTTACACCGATCATAAGAGTCTCAAGCATCTCTTTACTCAAAAGGATCTAAACATGAAACAGCGAGGGTCCTTGGAGCTTATCAAGGACTATGATTGCGAGATCCTATATCATCCCGGCAAAGCTAATGTTGTCGCGGATGCTTTGAGTAGAAAAGTTTATCCAGAAAAGTGCTGTTATGCCCTAACTCCGGTTATATTCTCTTCTGATCTTATTGAGGACATCCGAGTTGCTCAAGCTGAAGCACTGAAAGAAGAGAATCTCTGTTCTGAAAATCTTAAAGGGCAGCTACAATTTCTAACTTTGAATCATTTGGGACTTCATTGTCTCAAGGGAAACCGAATCTGGATCCCTAAGTATGGTTCAATTCGTAGCACTCTTCTATCTGAAGCTCACAAGTCCAAATTATCTGTTCATCCTGGCAGCTCAAAGATGTATTTCGATCTGAAAGCTGATTACTGGTGGCCAGGAATGAAGAAAGACATCGGTTGATATGTTGAAAGCTGCAGAAACTGTCAGATGGTTAAGGCAGAACATCAGAAACCCTTGGGGGATATGCAACCACTGCCAGTTCCTGAGTGGAAGTGGGAGCATATAACTATGGATTTCATCACGAAGCTGCCGAAAACCAAAAGACAGCATGACTCCATCTGGGTAGTCGTGGACCGATTAATGAAGTCAGCTCACTTCATACAGATGAATGAGACGTACTCCCTTGATAGATTGGCATAGTTGTATATTAAAGAAATAATTTCTCGTCACGGTGTGCCGAAATATATCGTATCTGATCGTGATAGTCGTTTCACATCTAGATTCTGGCAAGCTCTACAAGACGGGATGGGTACTCGGATCTCTATGAGTACTGCTTATCATCCTAATGCAGATGGCCAGAGTGAGCGTACTATCCTTACTCTCGAAGATATGCTTCGTGCCTGTGTTCTTGATCTAGGTGGTAACTGGGATGACCACTTGCCGTTGGTCGAATTCTCTTACAACAACAGTTATCATTCTACGATCAAGATGGCTCCATTTGAAGCTTTGTATGGAAGAAAGTGCAGAACTCCTACATGTTGGCGTGAAACAGGTGAATCACCGATAGCGGGTCCTGCCCTTCTACAGTTGACTCTTGAGAAGATTCAACTCGTTAGAAGGAATATACTTGAAGCTCAAAGCAGGCAGAAGTCATATTATGACAATCGACACAGATCCATAAGCTTTGCGGTTAACGATTGGGTGATGCTGAAAGTATCTCCAATGAAGAATGTGGTAAGATTCATTAAGCGAAACAAGCTAGCTCCGAGATTCATCGGTCCGTTCAAGATTGTTGAAAAGATAGGAAATCAATTTTATCGTCTTGAACTGCCAGCGTACTTATCTGGAATACATCATGTATTCCATGTTAGTCACTTGAGAAAGAGCTTAGCAGACGAAAGAGAAGTTCAAATACCACACGTTAACTTGCAGATTGATGAAAAGCTTCGCGTGGTTGAAGAGCCAGAACGTATTCTGGACTCGAAGACCAAAAAGCTTCGGAATAAAGAGATACAAATGGTGCTCGTCCAGTGGAAACACCACAAAGGTTCGCATCAGTGTTGGGAATCCAGAGATGTCATGAAAGCAACATATCCCAGTCTGTTCGAACATAGCTAACTTCGGGGACGAAGTTTGTGCGTGGTGGAGCCCATTCTTGTAAGGTCTACGACTGCAAGATCTATCTAGACGCAGATCCGTTAACGAGTGCGGAATCCTCGTTGACGGTCAGACGGACAACTCTCAACCAACGGAAACACGGAGACTATTAGACGCTGAACGAACGACACACGAACGATCCTACGTACTAATTCTCTCCGAAACGGGACTCACCTAGCTGATAAACTCGAGATCGCTTAATGCTCAATTCCTCACGAATTCTGCAAAAAGTCTTCTAATCATTCGAGTCTATCCCTAATTATAGGCCCTGATTCGAGTCTGTTGTGGGCCAACCTCGAATCTGGCCTAAGGCCCATTCGAATCTGTCCATCTGACAGATTCGAATCTAACCTATTCGAATCTAAGGACTCATTCGAATCTATCACAGATTCGAATGTATCCTTTTATGCAATTCGAATCTAGCCTTTGACATATATAACTAAGTGTTTGAAACTTATGTTTTAACTTATACTTGAGTCAATCTTTGACCTTTATGTTTGAACTTCTTGTAATATGTTACATCAAGTTCAAACACACAATCAATAACAGACAAACGCATATTAAACATATATATCAAAATACTTGGTTAATACTCAGAATATTACCTAAACCAAAATGCAGATCGATTAGACTGTTATCGTCACACAGGGTGTACCAACAGACTCCCCCTTGACGATAGCTTCTAATTATTTACATTACATCAAATTTAAGTACTAGAGCTATATATATTACTACCCGCATATAATCCAGCATCTATACAAACTTTGACTACCTTTTGGAACTTCCTGGCTTCAGATCTCCATGGTTCAGTAAAGAAGATAGGCTGATCATGAAGCTTCTTCAGGTCGTCCTTTGATAGGTTTATCAAGTGCAATGGATCATATACCTTCAAAATTACCTGCTCGTCTTGATCTTCCATGATAGCTTCAGCAGTGTCGATCTCTAGGTACCACCACTTCATGTTGCTCAAAACGTTCTGTGGCATTGGCTTCATTGGGACTTTCTTGAGACACCTCACAGGTTTGTATTCCATCCTGGCCCATGGCCTACCTGTATGAGGATCTATTCTCGACCCATCCTCGACCCTCTTTCCGGTCCTTGGCTTGAGTCGCTCAAATTTCCCTGATCGCCCTTCTTTCCTTATAATTCTTTCAATCACGTTCGCGTAGGGATCATCTCCAATATTGATCAGCTCCTTCCAGGCTAACTCTTTAACTTCAATCTTGGGCAATGAATTAAATGCTTTCAATGTCCGCCTCAAGTATTGAAGACCATCTCTTCTTTTCAAAATAAACAGCTGCAGTTCTCTGTCAAAGAACCAGCTAATAATCCCTCCAGCAAAATTTCCAGCACCTGGATTTCTCATCTTCTTCTTCATCTTCAGCTGATCTTTCTTTTCTTCCTTCTTGAACCAAAGATTTAACAGATCAGCTCTAGATGGCTCTTTCTCAGCCTCTTTAAGGTCTTTATCTTCAGCTGAGGCTACCTTGATGTAATCAATATCAATCACATTATGATCTTGGCTTTCATACAGTTCAGTGATTGGTTGTGAATTGATTATTACTTCATTAACGTGATCATCTTCATCATCTAGCACTTCATCATCCGATCTCCAGTCAGCGACGTCATCTGGAATGAACTCACCTTCTTCTAATTCTTCAATATCATCTTCAAAATCAAATTCCATGAGCTCTTCTTCAATATCTTTCAGCGCATCTATCATGTCGCTATCTAAGGTCTTTGAAGAACCTGCTTCTCCTCCTGCTCCTCCTACTTCTCCCCCTGGACTAGGCTCCCCCTCAGATTGAGCAGTCTGAGTAGCAGAAAAATCTACTGGCTCATTCTGTCTTTTAGGGCTGGGATCATTGCCTTGGTTGTCTTCATCATCATCTCCTCTCGGCCTCTGTACTTCTTCCTGATCACGGCACGATGTCTCCCCCTGAGCCTGTAAATTTTTCATTAACTGCTCAATTAGGGAGCGCATCGACCTTATCTCGGCTGACTGATCACAAACAAATGTTTTTAACTCTATGTTTTCTTCCTGGACCTTTTCCACAATCTTCTTTAAAACGGCATTCTCCTTATCGACATCTGCGTTATGCTTCTGAAGCTCACCGATTGCTGTTGTTAGCCCAAAGATTTGGATTTCCTGGAAGTCAACTCTATCTTTTAAGCGCAAAAATCTTTGATTGTCAGCGTATGATGATGAGGTTGATGGAATGGACTGTAACGGAGTTGGAAGTATTGGCGATGGAATATATGGTTCATCGCGAGGTGGTGGTGGTGGAATGGTGGTTTGAGGTTCTTGTTCTTGAGGTTGAGGGTTTTGAGATTGAGAAGTTTCTGGTTGTTCTGCGGAGACTGACGAGGATCCTTGCATGAACCTGTGACGTTTGGCCCGTTGCCTCGTCACAAGTTGAGAAACTTCGTCTTCTTCGAAATCAGACTCCTCCGATTCCCTGTCCCATCGCCTCCTAGAACCACGTTCATTAATAATCAGTCGCGAACCATAAGTTCCAATTTGAACTTCAGGAACGGCAGACATTGACTCTGGAGCTTCAACTTCTATCTCCTCTATCTCTTCTGACTCAGTTGCTGAAGATGACAAAACGTTATTATCCTGCTCTGGCTCATAATTCTCAACATCCCTCAGCACATCTTCTTCTCCTTCTGGAGGCTCAAGTAATTCTCCCACTAATGCAGCAGCTATATCTTCATTTGCATGTGGACCCGCCTCCCAAATTTCATTTAGCGTTTGGCATAATTGATCAGCTTCATTTGGGACATTTGACGGCCCGGCTTCCTGCACTTCTGGTTGCTGACTCGTAGAAGGCCTAGACGCCTGAGTCTGACTCGCAGTAGCTCTTTGTCTTCGCCTTGGATCACGGGGACGAGCACGAGGCTGTTGTTGTAGTGGACGTTGCTGTTGTTGTTGCGGTTGTTGTTGTTGCGGTTGTTGTTGTTGCGTCGAGGCTGAACTTCTACTTCACCTGCCCAGTTGGCATTATCTGGTGCCACAAAGTTCCTGTCTAAAACAGCTCCAAACAACGGTCGCTCGATCGGAATAGCCAATCTTCCTCGATGTGAGGAACAATCAGCGAATATCCTTTTGTCCATAATCGCTACGTTCTGAACGTCATTTGATGGCGGCAAATTTGGCAAGAAGTGCCTGATCAACATCATGATGAACCGCGGATATAGCAGGAATTGCTGATTTTCAGGAGCGGTGATTTGGTGAACAAATTCGGAGAAAAACATTTCCGAGAAACTGTATGGTCGATTGTACACCATCGCGACTATCCCAGACTGGATCTTCGCAACTATATAGTCAAACCCGGCTTTCTTTGGTGCAAAACATACCATGAAGACATGAGCAAGAAATCTCCATTGCCCGATTAAGCCGCTCTTCATATAGGACACTTTCGACACGTCTAGACTGTATCCCATTCGCTGAAAGGCCGCTTGCCTGATGTTCAGAGGGAATTCGATCGGTCCAGACTCTTCTTCTTGAGTGCCCAGCTGCAACACTTGACGCAGCATATCCGCTGAAAATACTAGCGGTTGTCCAGCAATGCGAGTTCGTAGTACTGTCGGAGTGACCGAGCAGTCTACTTGAAGATGATCGTAAAATTGACGGATATAAGGCAATATGAGCTGAACATTATGAGATAGTGCAAATCCTATCCTAGATTCCACAAGAAATTCTAGCATCTGCCTGTATCCCTGCGCCTCAGGGAGGTCATGATCCGGATGAAGCACCATATTGTGCTTAGGGACAAAAGCACGAACTGCCATATCTGCACAATAAATAAAACTGTTAGACTCATTAAAAATCAATAAACTTGTTTAAATTCAAATTTGTTTTATTTTGTACTTTATTAAATACAAAATCTAACACAATTAAATTTCCACAAGTTTAATAAAATTTAAATTAAAGAAATTAAATAGAGTACAGATTCGAAGGGAACAGATTCGAAGTGTCCATATTCGAATGTAGTGGACAGATTCGAAGAGTCCCTATTCGAGTCTAATGGACAGATTCGAATATCATTGTCATCTCGAATCTAATGATAGATTCGAGAAACTTATGAACAGATTCGAAAGTCCATGAACAGACTCGAAGTGCCGACATATGAATATTCAACAAAAACCCAAGATTTTAACCATTTTGAACTTGGTAAATCACATACATTAGTTCAACTAGGTTCTAATCATTGATTTATGTCTTTAATTTGATCTTTTATAGGTCCAAACTTAGTTATTTAGCAAAAACCCAATTTTGACCAATAAAACTTCAAAAAATCGACGATTTGTCCTTAAATGGTGTATAAAACTACCAAAATCTTGTACAATCCGGTTGATTATACCTAGATATGAGTGTAGAATCGAACACAGTAGCCTTAGAGTCGACAAAATGTCGTTTAGGAGCAATACGGTAGACTCGAGAACAGATTCGAGATCGTCACAGACAGATTCGAGGATATAGATTCGACAACAGTAAAGTAATAAATGACTTCACTATTGACCTATATATACTACCTACCTTCGAGTCTATGTGGATTCGAGTCTACTGACAGATTCGAAATACTTCACATTCGAGTCTGTCTTAGATTCGAAATTACCAACACTTAGAAAAATTTCGAAAATTTTGAAATAAGTTCAACTTTTCCAATTTTTTTTTTTTACGGTATTGTGTAACCAGATAAACTATGCCAACTCTTTTACCCTAAGCAACAGATATTTCACGCAATGTTTATTTTATCCAACTTCGAATGCACCCTCAGTAACTTTTGTCCTTTTACCTAAGTAAAAATTAAACTAAACTAAAATAAAATAAGCTAAGGTAAAAATAAAATAAAATAAAATAAAATTTTGACTAAAAAATTTTAATCTAGACTTAAGTTATAAAAACAAATTTACAAGCTAAGCTTAATACAAAACAACATGTTTTTGATGAGTATAGTCGAAGAGAGGTTCAATCAAATAGCGATGTCCGATACTAACTTTCAGTACTTAAACTTTCACACTTAGGAATTTTTTGAATTCCTTTGATTGTTTGTCGTGACATACCCATTTAGCCGATTGTTGGTATTTTACCCTGTTAAACATTTTACATTTCGGAATATCCCTTGGCCTTTTTATTTATCAGGAAATTATCTTACGTGACTCAGACATAGACATACTTTTATGATCAAGGCACACAGACAAAAATTCTAACTTGTTGGTATTTGCAAACTTTCTTTAAAAGACAAACATCGGACACAGGTCTGTATTCTCATACAACAAAGTGTCTTAGTTCGACTTAAGGTTTATTTTTAAAGTTAGCAGATAGCGGTGACAGGTCTGTACTGACGTACAACAAAGCGACATGTCTGCTAACCCGAATCTAAACAGAGACAACAGGTCTGTACTTACGTACAACAGAGTTGCATGTTTTCGACTCTCAGTTTTACATGATATTTCTATTCTTTCCATTTTCAGATGTATTTGATGTTGCCATACATTCCCAGAAAGTTTGCACACCTCATTTAGACTTAAAGTTTGTATGTCTTTGTACATAAAAATTAAGACCGATTGGTCGTACATCTAGGTTAGTGACACGCTTGACTTTTTCTAGAATATTTTATTAGCCTTAAGATTCCCTATATGTATTATGCCTACCAACACATCAAACTAAATAAAATATAACACTTAGAGTTTAGTTGCATTATGTGTGAAAGCCTAAATACTTAGAGTCTGTAACGACGGTGCCAATTTTCGTCACTTTGAACTTATGTATCTAAGACTTAACTCCTTTTCTGATATTCTCTTTTTTTGTATTTTCGTGATTTTCTCTCTTTTTTCTTTTGTTTTTTATAAGAATAAGCAGTAAAATAAGCTAACCTACTAACTTACTAAAAATAGAAACTTACTAAAAATAGAAACTTTCCTAAATTAGAAACTTACCTAAATTAGCAGACTACTGTTAAGAAAGAAATACTACTACTATAAAATAAAATAAAGTAAAGTTACTACTACTAAGGTCAAATTACTCTGGGTTGCGCATTCCGTTCAGTTGAATTAAATACTCAAACCGTGACTTATCAAACGCTTTGGTAAATAAATCTGCATTATTATCTTCTGTTGCCACTTTTACCAGTTTGATTAAGTTCTTTTCAGCACAATCACGAATAAAATGATGCCTTATGTCTATGTGCTTTGTTTTACTGTGTTTAACTGGATTATTTGTTATCGCAATTGTAGATTGATTGTCTATCCTAATTGGAGTTTGAGTGTAAGCCAAACCGTAATCCCGCAATTGTTGTTGTATCCATAGAACCTGTGAACAGCAACTACCAGCAGCTACATACTCGGCCTCGCACGTTGACACGGCTACCGATGTTTGTTTCTTGCATTGCCAGGATACCAGTCTCCCTCCGAGGAACTGACAACCTCCAGTCGTTGATTTGCGCGTCAAGCTGCATCCTCCGTAGTCTGAATCTGTGAACGCCTCCAACTCTAGATCTCCCTCCGCGTGATACCAAAGTCCCAGCTTCAGTTTCGACTTGAGGTATCGTAGAATCCGCTTCACAGCTTTCATATGCATCTCCTTCGGATTCGCTTGAAACCTAGCAACAATACAAACAGAAAACATTATGTCAGGTCTTGAAGCAGTTAAATACATAAGTGACCCAATCATGGCCCGATATAAAGTCGGATCCACATCGGTATCACTATCAGTACCCGGCCCGAGATTGTGATTCACTTGAATCGGCGTGCTGAAGTGGGCAGTCAACTTAGTTCCCTCCATCCCAAACCGTTCCAATATGTCATAGACATACTTGGTCTGATGGATAAACATGCCTTCCTTCTTCTGGTCAACTTGTAACCCCAAAAAGAAATTCAACTCCCCCATCGCACTCATCTCGAACTTAGACTTCATAACCTTCTCGAAATCTTTGCACATCTGTTCGTCTGATGATCCAAAAATGATATCATCGACGTACACTTGTACCAGATAAAGTGA
>JAANYP010004996.1:0-97740 GCA_020465985.1 Centrapalus pauciflorus | reverse complement strand
GGTCTAAGAACCCGATTGAGCTTTGCCAGCGTCCCTAGAAATCACTAATAAATCGAAAAATACGAAAAAAAAAAAACTAAAAAAAGAAAAAACCCATAGAAAAAAACCGCAGAGTAATCGTCAGTGATAACAAGCAAACCAAACTACTCCTATACTCCTTTTGTGATTAGGGCGAAAAGGTCCCTATGCGAAAAATCGAATGTCGAGGTTATGGAGTTCAGCTTCTTAGACTTGTGTGTTCTTTTATGTTGCTTGCCCTTCATGCACAGTAGACACTTGTTTCAAACTGAAAGCTCTTCAGAGGCACCCTTGCGCACCAAACCATTCTTCGTTATGTGTTCCATTTCCTTAGGTGCAAGTGAGCCATGCGTCTGTGCCACAAAACCGTTCCGTCTCCGAAGCTTTTGATGTAACCAGATCGGACCACATCGAATTATCTGGCTTGTTCATATCGAGCTCTCGTACAGTCATTCTTCCTTGGAGCCCGCATCAATATCCAATCTTCAGATCCTGAAATCCCGGCTTTAGCACTAACGCCGTCAGTGTCAGTAAATAACACTGAGTTTCTTCTTATCACAGATTTGAGATACACTAATGAGATTATGAACCAGTTTATCAACGATAAACTTGATCCAATGTAAGTTCCCCATTAGTGATTCTTCCCAGTTCAGTGTATATTTTCCACCCTTGATTATACCCGCGAAGTGATACAACATCCCCTATTACCCCACCTATATAAGTCTGTGAGAAGACTTCTGTCCATGCCCCCGTCATGTGCCGCGAGCCAAAACCACTGTCGACGAACCACTTGTTGTTTGGACCGGTAGTTATCTCCTGCACATGAAAGAAAATAGGTTAGTTATCAGGGAACCCAAGCCCTGACTGACTTGGTAATACCATTCTCAGTCCACATACGTGAATTCTTTCAAGTACCCATCTCGCCTTTCAGGCTGACTTGGCCTTTGAACTGAATTCTGTTTGGTGCCGTGATTTAGATTCACCCCCTTGCCGTTGAGTAGGCATGTGTTGTGGGCTCTCGAATAAGTCTATATATAACTGCATTTCAGACTGTGATCCTGAGCTCTTACCCCGAAATAATGTCTGAACGGGATATTGTGACCTAACTGGAGTGTGGAACTGCTAGTGTTGTGCTCCTATAGACTTGTTAGGTGCTGACCTAGATCTGATTAATGACACGAGTCGGTGATTTGTCCTTACCCACTTCTTTTGGTCCAACCTTACCACGGTTTTGTTTCACAACAAGTTTTTGGTGCGGCCTGCCAGTTTTCTCGGTACTCTGAGAACTACTAGTGCTCGCCCACACTTGTGTGAGGGCTTAAACAGGTGTTAGGGTTCACTGTCTTAGGTGGTAAGTTCTGCTTTCCTATTTGGACAGTGAGAAGCAACATGCCCCTTCTCGTGACATCTAAAGCAAGACATCTTATCCATGGACTTTTTGGTTGGTCCCTTAGATCTAGTTGTCTTCACTAGTTGTCTATGCCTTGGTACATCACAGGTCTGTCTCTTCGACCTGGTCAGCCCATGAAATTTTCTGTTTTCCTGCAGGTGTTTCACTGGAGGAAGACACAAATTTCACTTTCTTGACCTTGACAGTAGAGTCATCCACCTTAGGTGTATTTTCAACTTTAGGCTCAGGTGTAGGTTCAGGTAGATCCTCTAAAACTACTGACTTGTCAGTTTTCTCCTGAGGCTGAGGCACATAGTTTGCATTGAAAGGTGGAGGAATTTCGTGAAAACCTAGACCTACAGGCTTCTTAGACTGTCTTTGGGCATCTAAGAATTTCCCTAGGTTTAGGCTCGAATTCCGAAACTTTTCCAGCTTGCTATTTGCCTCTGCTACCTTAACCTTGGTCTCGGCTAGCTCTATGTCCTTATTCGTCAGACTTTTGGTCAAGGCCTCTACGTGCTCATACATAAGCTCTATCCTAACACACTGCTCACTCAGTTTGTCTTTTAGAACTATTACATCTTGAGCATCAGCCTTAAGCTTTTCTTTTAAATCTTGCTTTATGTCATTTAGGCTAGCGTTTTCAATTTTTAAATTTTCATTTTGAGCAGCTATGGTCTTATGAGAGTCTAAAACTAGATTTAACCTATCGTTAGAACTAACACATAAAGCACATAATTCACGAAATAGAGAATAAGAAAGACTAACCTTTGAATTATCAGATTCCACGTTGGCCATCTGAACAGCAAACTCCAGCACGGTCTGATCATTCGCTTTCTCTACCCACATCGGACTGCTGTCCCTTGTGGTCTGCTCGTCTTCTTCACAACCATTCTCCGTAACTTCAGCCATGAAAGCTCTAGCATTGGACTCAGGATGTGAACTCCAGTCATAAGTACCATCTAGCTGTCTGTTAGAAGTGACATTGGATATTAGACCCGCTAGATTGGCTTGACCAGATGAAGAACTCGGAAGATATCTTTGTTGGGACTGATTTTGGAACTGTCCCTGATGCTGACTCTGCCCCTGGTATGTCTCTACCTTCGGTCTTTGACACTCCCTGGCGAAGTGTCCCAATCCCTGACAGTTATAGCATTTCACCTTGGACTTATCAAATCCTATCCCCTTGTTATTCATCTGTAGATTTCTTCCAGTTCTCTTTATGAATCTCTTAACCCTCTGGGTTACCATGGCCAGTTGCCATTTAAGATCCATTTCCTCTAAGTCATCAGGGTCGACCTGATCGTAATCTTCATCCCAAAGAGCCGGATCGTTGATCTTCCCTTGAACACAATTTCCATAAGCGGCCACAAACGAAGCAAGTAGATTCAGATGCTCTTCCGCTGACTTTGCGCTCATGGGCATCTTCGAATAGCTCTGACTGGTCGATGCCTGTTGAACTTGAGGTTGCTGTTCTTCCGATCTTCCTAACCCTAAGAACGCGCGATTTAGTGAGTCTTCGGACTCTGGTGGTGATGACGTTTCTCCGGTGAAAAACGCTGTAGCACTCTTCTGATCAGCTGTCACTGATGATTTAGATGTCTTTCCAAAATACATCGCCGGATTTTGGACTTGCTCGTAATCAGTCTCAGCCTTTATCATTTCGAAGTGATATGCCCGCAACGTTCCCACGATGTCATCCAGCGATTGAGCATAGTATTTGTCCTCATTAAGCTTAATCATTGCCACGTACATAGCCCATTTGGCTGGTAGGGCATCAAGAAGCTTGTTGTTCTTGTCACTGTCCGAGTACTCAATGCCATGACTTTCAAGCTCTGTTATCAGATGATAGAACCTTGTGATAATATCATCTAACTGTTCATCCTTAAGAGCCTTGAAAATCGCAAACTGTTGGGTCAACAGCTCTGTACGCTTTCTACGTACCCGTGGATTACCCTCACACCTTTTCTGGAGAGACTCCCAAAGTTCTTTCGACGTCCTTTGAGTCCGAAATGTGTGCAAGATATCTTGAGGTAACGCCATACGGATAATGGAGAAAGCCTTGTTTTCAGCTTCAAATAGTTTCTTGTCATCCTCTTTCATCATCTGGTATGACAGAACCTTTTGACGGCCTTCTACCTCAGATACTGGTGGAATGTACCCTTCATCAATGCACACCCACATGCGCATATCGTTGAATCGTACAAAATCCGTAAATCTGTCCTTCCACCAGTAATAATCCTCAACTTTCATCAGCTTTGGCGGTGCATTAGCCTTCCCAACTTCGTGATCCATTTCAAGGAATTTCTGAAGATTTGACATCTTTTCTGAAACAAATTGAATTTAGACTTAATTAATTTAATTCGAAACTAATGTGGATTAACTCTTTCGAACCTAGATAGATTCGAATGTAATTAGATTCCAATTTATTTTGTATTAAATTCGATTAAGTATTTTAATTCAATTAGATTCGAAATTATGTCAGATTCGAACAATTCCTTAGATTCGAAGATATGTCAGATTCGAAAGACTCCTTAGACTCGAAGACCCTTAGAATCGAAGGCACAATAGAATCGAAATTCAGCAGAATCGAAGCACAGAATCGAAACAGGAACAGACTCGAAACAAACTCGAAACAATATAGACTCGAGATCCAATTCGAATATATTAACAGATTCGAAACACCACAGACTCGAAACTGACTGAAATTGACTCGAAAGGAGCGTATTTTGGTTAGACTCGAGACTAGAGAGAAACCCTAATTACCCCTATAGATTCGAGCGCCGCAAACTCGAAAAACTGCTAACACTTTGATTTTTTGACGTTTTACAGATTAAATCACTATTTTTCAAATGAAAAATAATGATATCGACCAAAAACGTGAAAAACGACAAAGTGTTTCCCGAATATGAATTTGCTAAGCTCAAAAACACGTTTTTGAGAGCAAAACCGTCCAACTAGCGTCAAGAAACCTAGAATGTATCTGATGAACACGAAGAACACCACGAACACTCCGTAGGCTCTGATACCACTTGTAAGGTCTACCAATGCAAGATCTATCTAGACGCGGATCCGTTAACGAGTGCGGAATCCTCGTTGACGGTCAGACGGACAACTCTCAACCAACGGAAACACGGAGACTATTAGACGCTGAACGAACGACACACGAACGATCCTACGTACTAATTCTCTCCGAAACGGGACTCACCTAGCTGATAAACTCGAGATCGCTTAATGCTCAATTCCTCACGAATTCTGCAAAAAGTCTGCTAATCATTCGAGTCTATCCCTAATTATAGACCCTGATTCGAGTCTGTTGTGGGCCAACCTCGAATCTGGCCTAAGGCCCATTCGAATCTGTCCATCTGACAGATTCGAATCTAACCTATTTTCGAATCTATGGTCTCATTCGAATCTATCTCAGATTCGAATGTATCCCCTTAAGTGATTCGAATCTAGCCTTTTACATAAACAACTAAGTGTTTGAAACTTATGATATTACCTTATGACTGATTTTATCTTTGAGCTTTATGTTTGAACTTCTTGTAATACGTTACATCAAGTTCAAACATACAAACACTGATAAAAATCAATCATACATAATATATATACCAAACATATGCTAAATCACAATGTAAGACAACTTAGACTGCTATCGTCACACGGGATGTACCAACAGGTTCGATCCCTGCTTGCAAAGGTTTTTGGTCCCCTTGGCCAAACCAATGCATCCATAAAGGGGGAGAATCAGGAGATCCCTCATCCAGTCTAAACAGCTTCAACTTCACCAACAACAACTTCAGTTTCTAGGCTAACAGTCCCAACAGTTTCTCAAGCTGTTAGTCTAGAAGCTCAAGTTGTTCTTGTCAAATCAAGTGGAGTGGTTATCACAGAAGGTTCCCAAGCTCCTGCCCCAGTAGTCCAATCCACAGTATCAGCTTTCAAAGACAAGGGAAAGGGCATTCTGATTCAGCCTCCAAAGATCAAATTCATTTCTAAAGAAGCCCAAGTTGCTCATGATGCTGAACTGGCCAGGAAATTAGCAGAACAACAAGATGATATCCTAGACCAGCAAACCCATGAACCAATGGGAGATGATGAAACCTTAGGAGATTACCTAAGAGGGTTTGTGGTCAAGGATAACCAGAAGAAGAGGAAAAGGCCAACAAGGCCTTCAAAGGCAGAACACAGAAGATTTTTGATAAATTTCTCTACAACAGCTGGGATATCAAAGGTAATTGCTCAATCATGGTCAACTGAGAAGCTTCAGGCTTTATATGACAAGGAAAAGGAGAAGGAAAAAGCATCCACAGCCTCCCAACAAGTCCAAGTTCCATAAGAACCAGTTCAAACTGTTGCTGATGCTCCTCAATCTGAATCCATCCAACATGCAAAGTTTGATCAGGTAAAGAGAGTGTTGTTTGAACAACAACTGCAAAAGGCTATGGAAATTGAAAAAGTTCTGGATCAGCATGACTTCTCCAAACCTCCTATCACTTACTGGTATGCTAAGTCAATGGATGACATTGATTTACTGTATCATTTTGTAATAAAAAAAGAGGCTGGTCTAGAGGAAGAATATAAAAGCCTAATCCACCTGGTTCAGAGACTGACTAGAGATGAGCTGACTCAAATGCATCATATTGGAACTGCCAGTCACTCTATGTCTCCAGTTGTTTGGGTTCAAACAACTTTGAAAGATCTCATAAGCATTTTTGACCCAGAATCCACCAGAGTGGATATAGAAGCTGCCAAGGAAATGAAGATTGTACAGGTTGATTTATATGCAAAATCCATGACATATAGACTCAAGCTTGCAGACAGATCCAGCAGGTTCTACAATTTTGAATTCCTCGATTTGCCAAAAGCATGGCTACTCCAGATGAGCTCTATGAAAATTGAATGTGATAAAGTGGAGTTGAAGAGAGAATTCATAAAGGCTATAAGGTAGAATCTTTCACAGTTGTAAGTTTTTGGATGCCTTAGTTTGTATATAACAGTTTTACTTTGTTTTATTTCCTTATTTGTACAGAAACTTAAAGTCTTGTGTAAAGAATTGAAGTTAGGGGGAGATTGTTGGGAAATATTCTAAGTATGTCAAGCTGTTGGTTAGATTTCTCAAACTGTTAGTAGTATTTCTGTGTATTTACAAAGTTCAAACTGCTAGTTCAACAAGTTCAAGCTGCTAGTTCAAAGTTCAAGCTGCCAGAGTTAAGAGTTCAAGCTGCTCCACAGATTAATAACAGAAAGTGCTGAAATACAGGAAGTGATATATATTTCAAGATTTGAATATCTTCCAAGCATATCTACTACCAGAGAAATCAGAGTTCGTCAAGGAAAAAATCAGAAGGCTATATATATAGATAGACTAGGTCTTTCTATTGTAAGTCTGTACGTGCAAGTTCTGTAATTGTGTGCTTCATTGTAATTGCTTTCTGATAAAGTTTCTAAAGCCTCTAAGGTTGTAAAACCCTAAGAACAATCTGTGTTCTTCGTCTAATCAAACAGATTAGAGGTGATTGTAATCAGTGATTTTGGTAATATAAAGGATTTGATTTTGATTATATTTAGCTGTTATTTGTTCTGAAAGTTTTTCTTAAAACAGTTAAGTGTTATTCCGCAAAATTCTTAATTGGAATTTAATTCAAAACAAGGTTATTGGTTTACACTCTGATTTATTAAAACTTGTTAATCTTAGGAGATTTTGATCTTGACAAGGCTCTTTCATCAGACTCTCGTAAACCGATGTCGAATCTTCGAGTCACTTAGCGTGCGTGAAGTCTGTTGTTGATTAGCTCAATTGTGTCACAGATGTCTTGTATCTCCTGGGGCTTCTTCTTGAGCTCTTTAAACTTCTAGGCATCATCCTCTGGGAGTTCCCGTTCTGTTATGCTCTTATTAATCTTAGAGTGCCATCAAAATAAAAAGATAATTCCTCAACACGCAAGAACCTCTTTTGACCTTGTTTATTCAAAAATATAACGCACTGCTTCGGTCTCTTGAAGACTCTATACATTGGTTGAAGGTCGATTCCAAAAAATGTCTGATCTGGAGCTTTGAGACCCAGCTTGACAAGATAGCTCTCAATAGCTCATTGAAAGTCTTTTAAGCACATTACAATGGAGTGTCGTCTCATACTTCTGGTAAGAGCCGCCAGAGCAGTGACATAACTCAATCGCCCCTTGACTTTGTTCTTTAACTTGTTATGTGTTTCGATGTCGTCGGGGTTTTGAAGTCAAAATCACTCTCATGAACCAATTGTGTCGACCCGTCTTCTCGTTTGATCTGCAATGAAGGAGTGAAGAGACGGGCCCTTTTGTACATTGAAATTGAGACGCCTTTTCCTACTTTTGACCTTGACCAAACCTCTTACATAGGTCTCGTCTTCCGCATCATCATCTGGTTACACTCGGCCTGCTCAACTTTAGATGCATCACTTAATTCCATGAGCAGCCATCTACTATACATTCTTGGCTTCTTCATAAATACGACCTTGAACTTTCCTTCAAGATAGGACTCAAGAAATTCTTCAGTTTTCATTTTCATTAAATACTCCTTGATCCCTTGAACTGGTGGTGCTCCATCCTCAGCTGCGAAAATTTCCAACATTCGATAGACTCGATCCCGGTGGTCGAGCCTCATATTATCTCTATCCTGACGGTTGAGCTATTTCTGTCGGTGGTTTTTGAGAGAATGTGGAGGTGGTTAGGTTCAAGGTAAATTTTAGGTTAGCAGGAAGAGTATGGGCCTTTATGGCTAAATATATTTCTCGTTGAGGCACGTAGGTGGGTGAGTTACTAAAATCAAAAGATGAGGAGGATTTTTGGGTGACTCGGCTTCTGGTTTAGGTATTTTAATAGGCTCATCTAAGTCAATCTCTAAATTTGAATCAGAAAGCAAGATGACATTGATTTTTTCTGATGGAGGCTCATACACTACCATAGCCATTGTTAAATCTTGCTCTTGTTCACCTTCTGAGGCAGAAGTCATTTGTTCCCCACTCACTTCTTCTCCTCCGGCTCCCCCTAAACCTTGTACTTCCCCCTCAGCTGAACTTTAGGGCGCTTCTCCCCTCAGGATGACCAGGGTCCTCTTCATCATCATGTTTACTTTTGAGAGACTCAGCCTGAGGGCGGTAGAGACTTTGTAAGTCAATAACTACCGATTCAAACTTATCTATCCTTTTGTTCATTTCAGCCTCCACACGCAAAATCAGCCTCTGCAGATTTTCAATTGAATCGGTGAATAAAGCAGCTGTCGTGGCTAGTTGATCTTGAAGGACAGTGGTGGATTGGACTGATGCGGTTCCTAGTGGCGACTCCTGACTTGCAACACCATTTCTCTTCAGGAGATAGAAGGGAGGAATATTGTTCCTCAGATGCTTCCTTGAGGGCTTCCAGGTCAGCCCGGGTAACGACACCGGCTTCACGAAGAAGATTCGTTAGCATCTCAGGAGTTATTCCTTGATGGCCTGAAGCAGACGACGTTGGTGTGGCCGCAACAGGACTTCCATCATTCATTTCTGCATCAGCAGCTGGGGGTGTAGATCTGGATGTTGGAGAATACGTCACAGAGACGTATTGAATGTGCGGAGGAGTGTTATGAGGTGTGGCGTGAGCTGTGCAATAAGGAGCGGCAGTCACGGGGGGCAGCAGGTGACCTTGTTCAACATCTCCACTCTCCGAACGAGGGGGAGATGGCATATATGCTTCATCCTCATGGAATGAAACAGGTTCTCTTTGAGGGGAACGTGAGTGGCTAAAGGGGTTAATGGCGGCTACTGGACTTGTAGCCTTATCTTGACTAGTCCTGCTTTGTGTCGACGGTACTCCCTCAGCTCTCATTTTTTCAGCCCTCAACGGGTCAGAGACGGTGTGTTGGGAATCGCCGACCTCTGGCCACTCACCACCTCCTCCCTCCCTATCCACACTTAGCTCCCACTCACCTGAGCCCAACATATATTCATTCTCGTCCTTTTCTCCCTCCTCCTCACTCACTCTCTCCTCACCGTCAGAAGTGTATGACTCTGTCGGTTCTGACAAAGCCTCTTCCGGATACACACCTGATAATAAACCCAAACCCACTCTATTCTCCAATCATCCAATCTGAGGAGTGACTGGGGAATATTCATTACGGGTACCCGAGGAAGTTCCCTCGGGAGCTTAAATCTATGAAGCGCAACCGTCTTGTAAACATCTGGTCTCTCATGTATTTCAGCATCTTGATCCATGGTATACTGTATGAAGAGTTGTAGAAACCTTCGAAGTGGAATGAATTTTCGTTCCCTCTTTGTGCCTTTGTCTTGCACTGCTCTTTTCAGTTCATTAGATATGAACTCCGCATAGTCGTAATGTCTGTCATAGGCGAAGGCAACGAACATGGCGAGGACATGGATGGATGCGGAGTCATGGCCGGATGGTTTCCCGGTGAAACACTTGTTGATGATGTCAAAAATACAAGCAGTGAGATTGCAACTGTTTGGTTTTGAAGTTTAATGGCTTACAGAGAACACTGTCATACTCCAGTGTTTTGACTTGATGGAGTGTTCCGTCTAGTGTGGGTATGGGGCGAAGGTGTATTTCGATACAAAAAAGTGTTCATACGGGAGGCGGAGAATATGGCGAATGGCTTCGAGGGTTAGGCGGATAGGAATGGAATCTATTCTGGTAATGAAATGAGGGACAACCTCATTGATGAATTTTTGATGGAACCAGAATTGTTAAGATAGATGCTAGGGACAGCTATGGATGTGGAGAGGGAATAGAATATGGGTGTCCTTTGAGAATATCAAAAGTGATATCCTCGGCATTAGTGCGTAAGAGTGATAGGTTAAGCTGCATGTTATGTGGGGCGAATTCTGCGAAATTGGCATGGTGAAGAAGGGTGGATTCTGGCAGCTATTGGTTATTTAGAGGGATAGGCGGATGGGGAATGGTTAAGGAGATCAAGTGACCATGACAACTTTGATTCCCAGTATATTTTGCACTCAAACACAATAAACCAAATTATTCGTATTAAGAATATGAAGATTACAAAGAGAGAAATTAGGCTCTCAATTCGTAAGAACTTACATACCCTAAAACACACACTTAGGGTGGCGGCTTCTTCAAAACCCTAGGAGAAAAATACTATATCTACCTAAGCTTAAATTGGGGGTTTGTCCAAACACTCCCCTCAAAGTTTATGAAATTAAGATTCCGCACAAAGTAAACTATTCCTATTTAGAAATTGAACCTAGACTTTTATTATATATAATTATACACTATTTTAGGGCTAACAATCTCCCCTTTAGTGTATAATTAAATATTTACAATTAAGTGCAATTACACAAGCTTGAGTTAAAAGAAACAGAATTTCTAACAATCCCCCCCCCCCTTCTTGTAATTTAGGCTTGTATTCTTCTGAAGTCTTGGGCTCTAAACTCTGATCTCTAAACTTTGAAGTATATCATTGATCTTCTTCAGATAACTTTCGCCTTAAATCTTTCAGATGGGTGGCTCTCCCCTAGCATTTAGTAGGTCTTTCTCCCATTGAGAACTTCAACATACTTTGCAACTCTTTCCAAAACATTCTCCCCTTCATGATGATCATGAGATTTATGATCATCATGTAATCACTTCAGCTCTCCCCTTCAAATGAACAATCTCAATGTGTCTTCAAATCTTCTTTCTTTGTCGAAGCAACTGATTATAGACTCGGAAAGAAAATATAACATTTAAGAACATTACAGACACAGGAATACTTATCTCTCTCATGTTACAAACTCAATCAGTAGCTCTCCCCCTCAATAAAATGTAAACATTTACATCATAAAATCCACTCTCCCCTTCAAAACAATAACAATATCTTTATCTCATTCACACAATATCCAAAACCAAAAATGGAACATAGTGAAATTCATGGCTTTTCAACCTGAACAAATAAAAGAGAAATGAAATCATTTGTAAGTAACAATCCAGTTCACATAGGAGTTCTGTTTGCACAATAGACTAAGTCTATGTGACCTACATTCAGCGCTGCCATGACATTAACACTAGTAAGATTTCCGAATAATCATCGTGAAATCCTTTATAATGAAAGAATCGGGATTTTTATCAGTAGAATGTAACTTCTACTGAATAAAATCCAAAGTCGATCGTTGAGAGACCAACGTTAGAATAGACGTGTTCACTCAAACACTTATTTTAACTAGAACCGATGGTGCAAATGACATGGAATATTTATTTTGTTTTTGATTTAAGCGAAATGCAAAAGTGGAAAAATTAAAAAAAATCCTAAGTCTTGAAATTCGCATGAACTGAATTTCGGATGCTGATGAACCGAATTTCGGGTGGAAGTAAAATCTGGGTGAGATGATCCGAATTTCTGGTGGGATAGAAATTCGGATGGAATGATGCATGAAATAATTTTAAAGAAAAAACTAAGTATGAAATGAAATGGTGTGGGGAACCGAAATTCGGGTGGAACCGAATTTCGGTTGATGAAAATTACATTGAAACAGTTAGCCTAAAAAATGAATTTAAAAATTTCAGAGTGGGCCTGGAATTCGTATGGACCCGAATTTCGAGTGGTCCGAGATATACACTTAATATAATATATGAATGTTATCTTTTGGAACCGACCCAATTTCGGATTGACCGAAATTCGGGTGAACCAGAGATAAAAATATATATATGTTCTAAGTATAATATCAGGTTAACCAAATTTCGGATGAACCGAAATTCGGATGGGGCCCATGAATTATGGAAAACATTAAAATGAAAATTACTAAGTGTTGGGTATCCGAAATTCGGGTGGGACAAAATTTCGGGTGGACCCGAGTTTGACGCTTAGATAATTTTATAGTTAATGTGTTCATGCACATGCAAACGTGTACAGTACAAAGTTTCATAAAAATGCATGAAAATGCAGATCCTAAATCTAAAAGTGATAAGGAACATTTTATTTAACTACACTAACATATAAAGAGGTGATTTACTAACCTAAAAATGCAAAAAATCAGTGTTAAAAACCATAAGAAATATGAAAATTTAAAAACCGTATAAAGAAGTTAAAATGCAAAATAAAGTAAGATTAATGTTACCTTGTGGTAGATTGGCAAGAAATGGCAAGAAAAACGAAAGAAATCGACTGAGAATCCAACTTGAAAGCTTGTGAACGGCGGTAATGGCGGTGGTGGGGGTTGTGCATCGGAAATTTTAGAAGGAAGAAGAAGAAAAGAAAGCGTAAGTGGGAAGAAACAGATCCCGCCTATTTATATAGGCGGGTCGGGTTGGGAATGGATTCGCGTGTAAGTTCTCAAATTTGGGCCACACACAAAACCAATTTCAACAAAAAAATTTGGGCTAGATGTAACTTAAAATAAAATCAAAATTTAAAATGAGCCCAATAAAACTCTTTTTGAGTTTTTGTTTTAGAAAAAAAAATACTAAGACACAAATGAAAAATAAATAAATAAATCAAACAAAAATCTTTTCGATTTTTCAATAAGACTACCAAGTATAATTAGAAAAAAAAATTTAAGCAAAATCCTAAAAATAAAATATTTTGTGTTTTTCTCTTAGACTATCCTAAAACACAGTAAAAATAAGATAAAAATCTTTTTGAGTTTTTCACAATAGATGGTAACTGAAAATACAAAATGAAACATAACCTCTTTTTGTGTTTTTCAGAGAGATTACCTCAGAAAAATAAATTTTACTTAAAAATAAAATATGAGAAAATAATAATAACTAAATTAATGTGAACCATACATCCTGATTTTACTCCCCCTCAATTAAACAATTATCGTATTAGATCAAATCCCTATAACCTTTTTTCCCTTTGAAATTCAGATAAACCTGGATATAATTAGCGTCCCACTCAACATATACATAGATAAAGAAATATTGAACTTAATTTTGTGACACAACCTTTAAATTTAAATAACAATTATTTTATAAATAAAGGAATTTCAAACACTTATATGTTTGAAATAGAACTATTTTGAAAATATCTGTAATTTAACTAGAAGGTGGATTCAACATGCCGATTTGAGATACTAAGAACTGAAAACGAGATTCGTCTAAAGCCTTAGTAAATATATCCGCAAGTTGAAATTTTGTGCCTACAAAGTACAGTTCAATTGTTCCTTTTTTAACATGATCTTTAATGAAATGATACCTGATGTCCATGTGTTTGTCTTGTTTATTCTTAAAAATCCACTTTGTTTTTATTATGGTTCGGTCTTTTGGTTTGGGAACTAACCGCCATACTTTGAGCAGTTCAAACTGGTTGAGCTCTTCTTGCAATGCTATGATCCAGTCTGGGTCTTTCAAGGCTTTATCCATATAAGTAGGCTCGATCATGCTAAGGAATGATGCAAAGAGACATTCATTAGTAGATGCCCTTCGAGTTTTGACCCCGGTAGAGATATCACCAATGATTCGTTCGGTTGGGTGACATCGGGTCCATTTCGTCTCATGTGGAAGGGGTGAACGTGATGGAATCTCAGTGGTGAGTGTGAGGATGGATGAAGAGTTATGGTCGATGGTTTCGAGTGAAGGTACCACTGGTTCTGGTTCTGGTTCAGGTTCTGCTTGATCTTCTAGAGGGATAACGTTTGGAACTATGTGTGACGGTAATGTTAGCCCTAATATAGTGTATAAGGTTTAATTTGCAAATAAGATTAGTTTACTTTGTGGGGAATCTCAATTTCCTAGATTTTGAGGGAAGTGTTTGCACAAACCCCCAAAGTAAGCTTAGATATAAAGAATCTTGTTCTCCTAGGGTTTTGGAGAAGTCTCAAATGAGCCTCCAAGTAGCCTCCACCTAAGTGTGCGTTTTGAGAATGCTAAAGTTCATTAGAGTGTCTAAAATTCTCTCTTGTAATCTTCATATTTCTTTATACAAATCGTTTGATTTATTGTGTTTGAATGCAAATTATACTGGGAAGCAAAGTTGACAATTGGTATCAGAGAAAGAAGATTGGATTTCAACTTGGAAAACTCGTGTTCTTCACAGAAAACGTCCATATTCATGCATATTCATACGGGTTTTTTTTCTAGATCTCAAAATAAATTGTTCTTTCCGCTTTACTTTGATTGATCTGTGATCATTTGATGATTATTAGTTAATTCATGTCATTATTTCTTAGTTTTCAACGTGATTTGATGTTTGATTTTTGGATCCAAGAGATATTGTTCTTCACGTTTTTTTTTTCAAATTTTCTTGGTAATTCTTTGAAATTAATCATAGATTTGTAGAAATTTGGGGTTTAAATTTGTTTAAAAAGTGTTTATTATTATTTTCGAGCATTAACGGAGCATCAATTTGTGTTTTTACATCATTTGGAGTTGGATTTTTGATATTTTTGGGTAATGTTCATCGTGTTCAACAGAAGCAGTTCTGCTGCGTCTTCTCTGAAAATTTTGACTAAGTCAAAATTTGGGTCCATCCGAAATTAGGACCGTACTTCGGACCAATCCAAAATTCGGACCATACTTCGGGCCAATCCGAAATTCGGACAATCAGAAATTCGGGCCCATGCGAATTTTTGACTTTCAGTGCTTCCAGTGGCCATAGCTTTTGACTGAAATATCGTTAGAAGGCCTACCATACGCCAAAACGAAGCTTGAATGGAGATCTATGATATCTATAACCGGCAAAGCTACTTACGGAAATTTTTGAGGCCTAATTCCACACCAGAGAAAAAGTTACAGTCATTTTTCTTTAGAGAACCTAAAAACCAACGTCCAAACCCAATTCTGATCCAAGTTTTACCAAGTTCCCAACCTCGGATACCTCTGCTGAGCTTCAAATTTGGATATCTATCCTTAGACAATCTTTGCATCCTTCAACCTCAGGCTGATTTGAAAATTTCGATTTTTCGCTCGTCAAATTTAATATCAGGATTTTTAGATTCATCAGCATCCGAACTTGTGAAGTTCCTGAGTTTTTCCAGTTTCCAATCTAGAAGATCCACCTTTTGCACTCCACAATCATGACTCAAGGATTTTCCACACATGAGAAGACTGTCGAGGAGGAGAAAGTTGATTTATCTCTAGTTTGTCTCATTAACCACTCCAAACAGGTACAAATTTCTTCATGTTCGTCTGATTTATCTGATACACAATCATTATCTGATTTTAAATCTAGTGATGAATATGATGAACTGCACGCTCAACTACATGAATTAAACAATGAATTGATTGTTGAAAAAGAACAATCCACTGTGTATAAAAAGAATTGGCTAAACGAGCATGAGTTGGTTAAAAAATTGTTAATTGAAAAAGTAGATGCTGAGTATAGGAACATTTACCTTAAGAGCTGTATTGATACAATCACTTAAGAAAAGAGTTCATTGAAGTCTGAAATGTCTGTACTTTCAAAATGCTTAGAGTCCGTAAGCATGGAAAACTTAGACAACCTGGGTAAATATAAAATGATTGAAGAAGAGATAAAAGGTTTGTACTCACAGATAAAAACCCTAGATGATGAATTTCTAAAACGGGGTCAAATTGAGAAAACTATTCATCTAAATTAACCCAAACAGACTAGGTTTTATCATTTCAAACAAGGAATTAGTTTCAAAAATCTCAAGTATTTGGAAAAGGCTCAATCAGTTTTACTTATTATTTATGATTTAAGGTATATGGGTGTTGGGTTTAAGTATTTCTTTTTTCAAATCATCGGAAGAAGTATTAACCTAAGAGGATGAGAAACGAAGTGAAAATAAAGGAAATGAAATTTCTTTTAAATATGATGAACTAAATGAGAATTATCCTTATAGAGTACCTACTCTAGAAGAGGGCTTCTTGTATAGCTATACATCAGCTGAATTGAACGCCGAACCTGTCAAACATATCCCTCATCCTTATGTTCCTACAAAAGTTCTTCAACACAAAATAAATGTTTTAGAAAAGGCCTTAAGGACAACTTGAAAGAAAGCTCTTGGTTATCAAGAAGCTCTTCTCAAAAGCGAAGAAAAATCGGTAAGACAAAGTTTTGAACAAAGTGTAGAATTAACCATCTACAAAGAAAAGTTTGACACAGTTTCAGAAAGGTTAAATTCTCATTTAAAAGATTCAAAAATTTCTTATCCTACCAAAGTCGCACTTGCATCATCAGACAAAGGTAAAGCTAAGATTGAAGTTCCTTTAATCATTTTTGAAGCTGAGTGTTCAAAATCTTCAAAAGCTGAGGTTTCAAAGAAGGCTGAGAGTAAATCTAAGTCTTCCAAGAAACCCATTCACCAATGAAATTTTTATAAGTCTAAGTCTTCCAAATGTATAGACTCTCATTGTTTTGTTCCTACAGATCACGCAAGGAGGATTCCTAAAATAACACCTCTTGCTTTTCAAACTTTCTTTGTGAAAAAGGAAGTCATGCCTGAATCTTTTGTGAAAATCGATAATAGTATTAGTGTGCCTGGAAAGGATGTTTTTAGTAATCCTTTGAAATACTCTTTTTGGAATCTGTTTCAATTATGTCCAAAAAGTTTCAGCGTGTTGTATTTAAAATAACTAAGTTTGTATCTTACCCTGAAAAACAAAAACACTGCCAATCTAAGAAAACAAAGGTTCATGCCTCATCACCGTCTGATAAATTGGAAAAATCATTGCCAAAGGCCAAGCCTAGGTCATTTTTAAAGTCCCCCAAGCCAAAGGTTGTTCCATTACCTAAGGTCGTTTCAAAACCAGTTGGACCCATATACAAATGGGTGCCAAAAGGTTCTGCATCTAAACAAGTGTCAAATGTTAAATGGATTCCTAATGTTGTGTTGTTACATGACGATGTAAATCCCAAATCTAACAAGAAAGGACCCATCTTTCGATGGGTACCAAAAGTGGTTTAATTTTATGCAAATATTTTCAGATAACCTCAGACTGGAACCCGGACTTCAATGTATTGGCTTTTCATCACTTAGTTCAGGACCCGATCTTCAATGTAATGGCTTCTACTTACTTCCGAGTAGAAGCCGTGCTTCAAAGCAATGGCTTCTGCATCAAGAAAGATCAAAACTCGTTCTTTCATGTTTAGATGATTTCTAAACAACAAGTTTAGAACCCGTGTTTCCGTGACTTCTCTGAATTTTCCCTGCTTTTTATGCTTATCAGTTTGAGTTTAAGTTTCATTCTTGAAATTCACTCATAACATTTTATGTTTCACTGATACTGTTCTTATTCGCAGGGGGAGTTTCAGATGCGATTTCACGATGTCTTCCTAACGAAAAGTGTGTAAGCATTCTGAATACTCTAAATGCACACTTAAAAAGGTTTTGTTAAAATTAATTTGATTCTCTGACTGAATAAATTTTCACCAAGATTAATTGATCTAATCTTCGTGATGATCTTCATCTCATTCTTCCTAAGATTCTCTCAAATTTTCTGATTCTCTCATAGATCAAGTTTCTCCCATACAAGCTAATTCTTTCATGATAGTCTGATTCATTTCCAAATCTCATATTAGACATTCTATTGAAGTTCTCTCATACAGTCTCTCAAACTTCCCAAGATATTTCATTCAACTCTCATCCATCTTCTGGAATACCCCATGAGCTTCTGCTGTATCCTTCAAGATATCATGCTGACTCCGATCATGTCCAATATGTATGATTAGGCATATATATCGTTCCTATGGTCTAAACCAGAGCTGGAAGACCTACCTAAGGAGCAAACCACTTTAGTTTGTGTGAGTAAGGGTTCACTGGTCAATTAGTTGAGGAGTATTAGTTACCACGATCTACTGACAGTGTCGAGCATAGATAAAATGCAAATGAGAGGGGTTATCGAAAGGAGATGGGGTGCATCATCAGCTAACAATGCTACGCTCTCTGACCATCATTGTATTTTAAAAGTGAGCCGGAGGGAGTACAGATGAAAAATGATGAGAGCTGAGGGGTGAGAAAGGATTAAAAGAAAACATAAATCCTACCAACACCGTGTCAGTTTGTTGAGTTTGCTACATCTGCTACCAAATTTCATGAGTTGGATTAGGTATTGAACAAGACGTCAGTGACGCATGCACTTAACCCCCCCCTAGCTACTCAGTCGTCTCTTAAAAGACTTCTGTTTCAATTCCCATGGAGTTATATCACATACTCTATCAACATATCATTTGGATATTGTTGATATTGAAACAAGGAAGACATCATCTCCGGTCTCCGACTACAGTTGATGCACTTTCAGTCTAGAGCTTAATGTTATACACTTCTAGGACACATGGAATCTACAGTCTGCGTGACTATAAAGAGCTTGTCTACCGAGACAAAGCCGGAACAAATATGAGTGATTCTTTCATGATAAAGGATTTCACGAAAATTATTTGGAAATCATACCAGTGTTACGCCAGCGCTGAACGTAGGCACATAGACTTAGTCTATCGTGCAAACAGAACTCCTATGTGGAATCTGGATTGTTAGTTACAAATGAATTTGTTTCATTTTCTTATATTCAGGTTTCGAAGCCATGAACATGACTGTAATATCCTTTTGGTCCTGAATATTTGTAATGAAGGAGACTTTATTGTTCTGAAGGGGAGAGAAATTTTATGATGTAAATGTTTATATTCTGTTATTGAGGGGGAGAGTTACTGATTGAGTTTGCAATATGAGAGAGATAAGTACTTTTGTGTCTGTAATGTTCTTAAATTTAATATTTTCTTTCTGAGTCTGTATCCATCTGTTTCAAAGAAGAAAGAAGATTTGAAGACACATTGAGGTTGTTCAGTTGAAGGGGATAGCTGAAGTGATTACATGATGATCATAATTCTCATGATCATCATGAGGGGGAGAATGTTTTGAAAAGAGTTTCAAAGTATGCTGAAGTTCTTAATGGGAGAAAGACCTACTAAATGCAAGGGGAGAGTCACCGACCTGAAATATTTAAGGGGAGATTCATATGAAGAATATCAATGAGATACTTCAAAGTTCAGAGATAAGAGTTTAGAGCCCAAGACTTCAGAAGAATACAAGCCTTGATTACAAGAAGGGGGAGATTGTTAGAAAATTTATTTCTTGTAATTCAAGCTTGTTTAATTGCGCTTAATTGTAAATATTTAATTATACACTAAAGGGGAGATTGTTAGCCCTAAAATAGTGTATAATTAAATATAATAAAAGTCTATGTTTAATTTGCAAATAGGATTAGTTTACATTGTGGGAATCTCAACTTCCTAGATTTTGAGGGGAGTGTTTGGACAAACTCCCAAAGTAAGCTTAGATATAAATAATCTTGTTCTCCTAGGGTTTTAGAGAAGTCTTAAAGGAGCCTCCAAGTAGTCTCCACCTAAGTGTGTGTTTTGAGAATGTGAAAGTTCATAGAGATAGAGTATCTAAAATTCTCTCTTGTAATCTTCATATTTCGTAATACAAATCATTTGATTTATTGTGTTTGAGTGCAAATTATACCGGGAATCGAAGTTGACACATCGTCATGCATCAAGACAACAGTAGGAATCCTTTTAACATTAGACACATGTTTCGATGCAGAACCTTTTGGCACCCATTTGAATACGGGTCCAACGGGCTTAGAAACAGCCTTAGGTAATAGAACTACCTTTGCTTGGGTGATTTTGGAAATGCCTTAGGGCTAGCCTTTGGCGATGGTTTTTCAAATTTGTCAGGCGGTAATGAGGCATGCACTTTTGTTTTCTTAGATTGGCGGCGTTTTCGTTTTTCAGGACAAGGTACAAACTTAGTCTTTTCAGGAACAGCACGCCGAAAACAATTTGGACATAATTGAAACAGATTGCAAAAAAAATATTTGAAAGGATTACACGCAACATCCTTTCCTGGCACACTAACACTGTTATTGATTTTCAAAAAATATTCAGGCACAACTGACAACTGCCCATTTCACAAAGAAGTTCTGAAAATCAAGAGGTGTTATTTTAGCTTTAAGTAGTTCAGCATGGTGCGAGCAGCTTCCACAAGGGTACGATTACGTCTTTTAACGATTCCATTTTGTTGAGTGTTAGTGCGGCTGAGAAACTGATAGTGAATACCCTTGGATCGCATGAAGCTTTCTACTACCGAATTCTTGAATTTTGTGTTGTTGTCGGATCGGATTGACTATACTAACAGCTGATGTTGGGTTTCAACACTCTTGATGAAGTCTCTGATACCGATTGTTAATGTAGTCCCAATCAAAAATCTTGCACTCACACAATAAACAATAATAAAATGGATTCATACAAATAGAATAATCTCAATCTACGTTGAACACTGTCAGAGAAACAACGAAAAGGAGTCGCCGCTTATTCTATTGAAAATGTGAATAATGACAAAGATTGATGGAAACCCTAGGCTTGGTTTCCTTTAAATATAGAAGCAACTTTGAAGGGTTTACAAACTATACCCCTCAACTTCTAAATAAACGAAACAACTTACAAATAAAAGAAAAGAAATTATATGGAAATGAAATACAACTATCTATTACAAAATATAACCCACAGGATTGAAATTTGATATTTAACAATTCATGAGTCCTTACCAATGCAAAATGGTTTGTTAACCAGACTTGGATAAGATAGTACATTGTGAAGTGGTCTGAAATAAGTGTGAAATAGAACCCATCTATTCTGTATAAAGCATCGGGATTTTCATCAATCGAAATAAATATTTACTGAAGAAAATCCAAAGTTGATCGTTAAGAGACCAATGTTAGAATAGATGTGTTCACTCAAACACTTATTTTTAACTACAACCAATGGTGCAAGGACTAGAAATTTATTTCGTTTTTGGAACAATGTGAAATGCAATGAGAAACACAAAAAAAAAAAATTTAAGTGTAGAACTGTGAATTGGTAACTGAAATTCGGATGAACCCTGTCCGAAATTCGGGTGGGGTCGAATTTCGAATGGGAAGTGATGCATGCCAAATGAAACTAAAAATAGAAATATGAGAGTGGACATAAAATCAGTTGGACCCGACTTTTGGTTTTGTCCGAAGGTCGGATGGGTCAGTGCCTTTTACTTAGGCAAAAAATGAACAACCGAAATTCAAAGGGTCTGAATTTCGGATGGACCGGATTTTTGGGTGGGTCCATGCCTCACTTTGAAAAATATATAAGTGACATGCTTGGGGACCGTCTGAATTTCGGATGAAACTGAGTTTCGGATAGGTCTAATGTTGATACTTATATGTTTTAATAAGGCCCTAATTATATGTGGCCTGAATTTCTGATGGTTCCGAAATTTGGGTGAGACACTTATAATTTAAGTAATGCACATGATCCGAAATATATGGCCATGTGAAACTTCAGGTGCACCCGAAGTGAACACATTAGCAGCTAATGTGTTCATGCACATGCATGCGTGTACAGTGCGATATGCTCAAAAATGCATGAAAATGACTAGAAATGATAACGAACACTTTACTTAACTACACAAACATTTAAAAACATGATCCAAGGCCCTAAAAAGCTAAAAAAAAAAAAAAAAAAAAAACAGACGGAAACCCCCTTGAAAAATCGAAAATTTAAAGACTTTGAAATGCATGTTAAACTTAAGGTAGGAAAGTGTTAGCTGGTAGTAGATGAGAAGCAAAATGCAAGAAAATGGGAGAAAAACTACTGTAAATGAACCTTTTGAGAGTGAGCAGGTACAAGAATGGCAGTGGTAGGCGTCAGAGAAGATAAATCAGCGTATGGAAGAAGAAGAAAAGGGCAACCCACCTATTTATAAGGCGGGCGGGCGGGGCGGATCGGCCCTTTTGACCCGCGTGTTTTTGATAAAGAATGGGCCAGACATTTCGACATTGGGCTTATAAAACAAGACCAAAACCAAAAAGAAAAAGAAAAAATGTGGGCTAAATAAAATAAACCTAACTAAAATTAAAAAATGGCCTAAGAATAAAATCTTTTTGGATTTTCAATTAAAATCTTAATAAATCTGACTAAGGATAAAAATAAAACATAAAGAAGATAAAATTAAAAATCTTTTTGAATTTTCATGGAGTTTTGGAATAAACTTAATAAACTAAAATAAAATAGAACAAAAAGATTGAAAACACGTATTATCTTTACTCCTTATACAATTATCCTTTTAGATTGAACTCTAACCCCTTATAAAACAGAAATTCCGACAAACCTGGATATGTCTAGAGTCCCACTCAAACTGAACATTTCACATAGCAATTGTCAGGTTCATTATCATTAAAGACATACACAGATAAACAGACACTAAACATAATTTTGTCGCACTTCCTTTAAATTTAGGTATCAGATATTTTCTAAAATAAAGGAATTTCAAACAATCATTAGAATTGTTTGAAACAAAATTATTTAGATAATATCTGATATTTAACTAGAAGGAGGATTCAACATGCCAATCTGAGATACTAAGAACTGAAAACAAGGTTCATCTAGAACAATAGTAAATATATCAGCAAGTTGAAATTATGTGCCTACAATTCCATTCTATTCTCCCTTTTTCTATGTGGTCTTTAATGAAATGATACCTGAAATCTATGTGTTTTGTTCTTGGGTGTTGCATGGGATTGCAAGATATGGCAATTGCACTTTGGGAATCACAGTATATCGGGATGTTGGTGAGAAAAAATCCATAATTACGTAACTGTGTTCTCATTAACAACACCTGAGAGCCACAGCTTGCGGCTACTACATACTCAGCTTCGGCTATAGATGTGGAGACACAGTAATGCTTTTTGGAAGACCAACTCACCGGTCTGCCACCCAAAAACTAAATCCCACCTGATGTGCTTTTCCTGTCTACTCTGCAACCTGCAAAATCAGCATCTGAAAAGCCGGTAAGATCGCCCTTTGGATACCATAGACCAAGATCGGGTGTACCCTTAAGATAACAAATATGCGTTTGACCGTAGTAAGGTGTGATTCTTTTAGGACGGCCTGAAAACGAGCACAAAGAAATGTAGAAAACATTATATCCGTTCTGCTGGCAGTAAATTAGAGTAAGGAACCAATCATCCCTCTGTAAGTTGTGTTATCGACACTTTTCCCAGCAAGGTCAGTATCCAACTTACAGTTTGAAGACATGGGAGTTGCGATAGCCGTGCAAGAGTCTAACTTATACTTCTTAAGAATGTCAAGAGTATATTTCGATTGGTTCACAAATATCTCATCTTCAAGTTGTTTGACTGGTTCATCTAAAACCTGAAATCCATTAGGGATGAAAGGTCCTTACAAAACCTAGGGTCAGTAGATACAAATATAATATCATCTACACAAATTTGGACTAGCATTATATGTGAGCCTTTCTTTTTTGTGAATAGAGTTGTGTCCACCACATCTTTACGAAAACCGGAAGAAGTAAGAAAATTAGAGAGACTGTCATACCAAGCTCAAGGTGCTTGTTTCAAACCATATAGAGCTTTATCTAGCAAATAAACATGGTCTGGTTTATGTGCATCGATAAAACCTTGTGGTTGTTCAACAGACACCTCTTCGTTTAGTTCACCGTTTAAGAAGCCGTTCTTGACGTCCATTTTGGTACACTTTGATGTCTTTGTGTGCCGCATACGCCAAGAAGATTCTCATAGCTTCAATCTGTGCGACTGGAGCGAAGGTCTCGTCAGAATCTGTTAGCTCTAAAATAGTGTATAATTAAATATAATAAAAGTCTATGTTCAAATTATAATTAGGAATAGTTTACTTTGGGGGGAATCCTAATTTCCAAGACTTTAAGCGGAGTGTTTAGACGAACCCCCAAAGTAAGATTAGGTATAAATAATATTGTTCTCTTAGGGTTTTAGAAGAAGTCGACAAAGGTAGCCTCCACCTAGTGTGTGTTCTTGAGTGTGAAATTCCTAGACATTGAGAGCACAATTTCTCTCTTGTAATTTTCATATTCTTAATACAAATCGTTTGGCTTTATGTATTGGAGTGCAAAATATACTGGGATTCAAAGTTAGCAATTGGTATCAGAGCAATAAGATTGGATTTAAACTTGAAATCTCAGATTTGTTCGTGTTGTTCACAAAAAATGTCATGAAATTGGGCTGAAACTTCAAAAAATCACCCAAAATTCATACGATGTATGTTTGAGCTGATTTTGGATATGTTGTGTGAGTATATGCCAGAAACATCCTGTCAAAATTTCAGAGGCTAACTCCAAATATCGAGGGAGTAATCGCAATTTTACTATTCTGGTCATTTTCGGTTACATTTTTGTGATTATATTTTTGGTTTGAGTGATCTACTTGTTGACATGCTTTAAAATTTTGCATGAATGATCTTATATGTTAGATAATTTGTTCTGGAAATTTTCATGATCTAATTTGAAGTATCCAAGGAGTAATTGCATTTTTTAAATTTAATTGTTCTTCGTGTTCTTCACAAAAATCAAAGGTTCTGCTCTTAATTCTATGTTAATATTCTTGTTTTGTTTGGCTTTCTATTCCATAATCATAAGCAATTAATCTTGTACTGATTTCGAGCATTTCCTGTTCAATAATTACAAGTTTTTCTTGTTTAATCGTTGAAATTGTTAATCGGTAATTTCTTAAGTGTTATTCTCGGTTTAGTGCTTCCAGAGGCCATAACTTTTGATTGGAACATCGTTAGACAGCCTACAACACGTCAAAATGAAGCTTGAAACGAGATCTACGACCCATCCGAAATTCGGACCAATCAGATATTCGGATCATCCGAATTTCAGGTCCAGGTCCATCCGAACTTTTGACTTTCAGTGCTTCCAGAGGCCATAACTTTTGACTGGAACATCGTTAGACGGCCTACAATACGTCAAAACGAAGCTTGAAATGAGATCTACGACCCATCCGAAATTCGGAACCATTCGAAATTTAGATGCATCATGTCTATCCGAACTTTTGACATTAAGTGCTTCCAAAGGCCATAACTTTTGACTGGAACATCGTTAGACGGCCTACCATACGCCGAAACGAAGCTTGAAACGAAATATACAATTTCTAATTTAGGCAAAGTTGGTTTGTTCAATTTTCGAGGCCTAATTCCACTCCAAAAAAAAGTTACGGGCATTTTTCTACAGAAAAGCTGAAATTTCAACATCAAAAACCCATTTCTGATCCACGTTTCACGGACTTACCGACCTCGGATACATCCGAACTTGTGAAGTTTCTGAGTTTTTTCAGTTTCCAATATAGAAGATCCACCTTTTGCACTCCACAATCATGACTCAAGAATTTTCCAAACATGAGAAGACTGTCGAGGAGGAGAAAGTTGATATATCTCCAGTCTGTCGGATGAACCACTCCAAACAGGTACAAAGGTCTTCATCTTCGTTTGATTTATCTGATATACAATCCTTATTTGATTTTAAATCTAGTGATGAATTGGATGAACTGCATGCACAACTACATGAATTAAAGAATGAATTGATTACTGAAAAAGAACAATCCACCGTGTATAAAAAGAAATAGTTAAACAACCATGAGGTGATAAAGAAGATGTTAATTGAAAAGGTAGATGTTGAGGATAGGAATAAATATCTTGAATCTTGTATGGATAAACTCACTGATGAAAAGAACTCTCTAAAATCAGAAATATCTGTTCTTTCAAAACGCTTAGAGTCTGCAAGCATGGAAAACATAGACAGTTTGGAAAAATACAAAATGATAGAAGAAGAAAGAATAGGTTTGTACTTTCGCATAAAGACCCTAGATGATGAATTTCTAAAATGGGGTCTAACTGAAGAAACTCTTCATTTAAACCAACCCAAAGAGACTAGGTTTTATCATTCCAAACAAGGAATTGGTTTTAAAAATCCTAAGTACTTGGAAAAGGTTCAACAAGTTTTACCTATTTTTTATGACTTGAGATATATGGGTGCTGGGTTGAAATCTTTCGTTTACCAAACATCGGAAGAAGTTTTAACCCAAGAGGATGAGAAACGAAATAAAAACAAAGAAAAAGAAATGCCGTTTAAATATGATGATCTAAACGAGAGTTATCCCTATAGAGTACCTACTCTAGAGGAGGACTTCTTGTCTAGCTATTCAGAGGCTGAAATGAAAGCAGAATCTGTCAAACCAATCCCTCATCTTTACATTCCTACAAAAGTTCTTCAACAGAAAATAAATGTTTTAGAAAAGGAATTAAAGACAGCTCGAAAGAAAACTCTAGGTTATCAAGAAGCTCTTCTCAAGAGCGAGGAAAAATTGGTAAGAAAAAGTTTTGAACAAAATGTAGAATTAACCGTCTACAAAGAAAAGCTTGACACAATTTCAAAAAGGTTAAATTCTCATTTAAAAGATTCAAAGGTTTCTCACCCTACAAAAGTCCATCGCACATCATCTGAAAAAGGTAAAGCCAAGGTTGAAGTTTCTTTTGTCAGTTGTAAAGATGAGTGCTGCAAATCTTCCAAAGCTGAGGTTTCAAAGAAGACTCAGAGTCAATCTAAGTCTTCCAAGAAACCCACTCACCAAGGAAAAGGAAATTTGTCAAAGTCTAAGTCTACCAAACGTACGAACTCTCATTGTTTTGTTCCTACAGATCATACAAGAAGGATTCCTAAACTAACACCTCTTGATTTTCAAAGTTTCTTTGTGAAAAAGGCAGTTATGCCTGAATCTTTTGTGAAAATCAATAGTAGTGCTAGTGTGTCTGGAAATGATGTTGCTAGTAATCCTTTGAAATACACTTTATGCAAATTGTTTCAATTATGCCAAAAAGCTTTCGGCGTGTTGTTCCTGAAATGACTAAGTTTGTACCTTATCCTGAAAAACGGAATCGCCACCAATCTAAGAAAACAAAAGTGCATGCCTCATCACCGCCTGACAAATTGGAAAAACCATCGCTAATGACTAATCCTAAGGCATTTCCAAAGTCACCCAAGCCAAAGGTAGTTCCATTACCTAAGGCTGTTTCAAAACCGGTTGGTCCTGTATACAAATGGGTGCCAAAAGGTTCTGCATTTAAACAAGTGTCAAATGTTAAATGGCTCCCTAGTGTTGTGTTGTTACATGACGATGGAAACCCTAAATCTAACATGAAAGGACACATCTTTCGATGGGTACCAAATGTGGTTTAATTTTATGCAGATAGTTTTCAGATCACTTCAGTCTGGAACCCGAACTTCAATGTAAAGGCTTCTGATCACTCAGTTCAGGACCCAATCTTCAGTTAAATGGCTTCTACTTACTTTCGAGTAGAACCCGTGCCTCAAAGTAACGACTTTTGCATCAAGACAGATCAGAACCCATTGTTTCATGTTTAGATGCTTTCTAAACACCCAGTTTAGAACCCATGGTTCTGTGACTTATCTGGAATTTTCCCTATTTTTTATGCTTATCAGTTTAAGTTTGAGTTTCGTTCTTGAAATTCACTCATAACGTCTTATGTTTCACTGATACTGTTCTTATTTGCAGGGGGAGTTTCAGATGCGCTCTGAAGATGACATCTTGACGAAAAGTGTGTAAGCATTCTGAATACTCTAATGCACACTTTAAAAGGTTTTGTTAGAATAATTGATTCTACGATTGAATAAATTTCCACCAAGATTAATTGATCTAATCTTCGTGATAGTCTGATTCATTTCCAGATCTCATATCAGACTTTCTATTGAAGTTCTCATACAGACTCTCAAACTTCCCAAGATATTTCATTCAACTCTCATCCATCTTCTGGAATACCCCATGAGCTTAACTGCTATATCCTTCAAGATATCATGCTGACTCCGATGATGTCCAATTTGTGTGATTAGGCATCTATATATATCGTTCCTATGGTCTAAACCAGAGCCGGAAGACCTACCCAAGGAGCAAACCACTTTAGTTTGTGTGAGTAAGGGTTCTTAGGTCAATTAGTTAAGGAGTGTTAGTTACCACGGGGTACTAGCAGGGTCGAGCATAGATAAAATGCAAATGAGAGGGTTTATCGAAAGGAGATGAGGTGCATCATGATCTAAAAGTGAGCCGGAGGGAGTACAGTTGAAAAATGACGAGAGCTGAGGGGTGAGAAAGGATTAAAAGAAAAGATAAATCCTACCAACACCGTGTAAGTCTGCTAGGTTTCCTACATCTGCTACCAAATTCCATGTGTTGGAATTAGGTATTGAACAAGACGTCATGGACCCAGTGACGCATGCATCTAACCTCCCTAGCTACTCAGTTGTCTCTTAGAAGACTTCAGTTTCAATTCACACGGAGTTATATCACACACTCTATTGACGTATCATTTGGATATTGTTGATATTGAAACAAGGAAGACATCCTCTCCGGCCTCCGACTTTAGTTGATGCACTTTGATTCTAGAGCTTAATGTTATACACTTTTAGGACACATGGAGTCTACAGTCTGCGTGACTATAAACAGCTTGTTTACCGAGACAAAACCAAAACAGATATGATAATTCTTTCATAATAAAGGATTTCACGATGATTATTTGAAAATCCTACCAGTGTTAATGTAACGCCAGCGCTGAACGTAGGTCACATAGACTTAGTCTATTATGCAAACAGAATTCCTATGTGGAACTGGAATGTTTTTTACAAATGAATTTGTTTCATTTTCTTATATTCAGGTTGCAAAGCCATAATCTTCACTGTAATATCCTTTTGATCCTGAATATTTTGTAATGAGGGAGAGATTGTTGTTTCTAAAGGCGAGAGAAAGTTTTATGATGTAACTGTTCATATTCTGTTATTGAGGGGGAGAGTTACTGATTGAGTTTGTAACATGAGAGAGATAAGTAATTCTGTGTCTGTAATGTTCTTAAATGTAATATTTTCTTACCGAGTCTGTAATTTTTCTATTTCAATGAATAAAGAAGATTTGAAGACACATTGAGGTTGTTCATTTGAAGGGGAGAGCTGAAGTGATTACATGATGATCATAATTATCATGATCATCATGAGGAGGAGAATGTTCTGAAAAGAGTTGAAATGTTTTAAAAGACCTACTAAACGCAAGGGGATAGCCACCAATCTGAAACATTTAAAGGGAGAGTCATCTAAAGAAGATCAATGATAAACTTCAAAAGTTCAGAGATCAGAGTTACTTCAAATATCAGAGATCAGAGTTTAGAGCCCAACACTTCAGAAGAATACAAGCCTTGATTACAAGAAGGGGGAGATTGTTAGAAATTTTATTTCTTGTAATTCAAGCTTGTGTAATTGCGCATAATTGTAAACATTTAATTATACACTAAAGGGGAGATTGTTAGCCCTAAAATAGTGTATAATTAAATATAGTAAAAGTCTAGGTTTAATTTGTAATTAGGAATAGTTTACTTTGGGGGGAATCATAATTTCCAAGACTTTAAGGGGAGTGTTTGGACAAACCCCCAAAGTAAGCTTAGGTATAAATAATATTGTTCTCTTAGGGTTTTAGAAGAAGGCAATAAAGGTAGCCTCCACCTAGTGTGTTAGAGTGTGTGTTCTTGAGTGTGAAATTCCTAGAGATTGAGAGCACAATTTCTCTCTTGTAATCTTCATATTCTTAATACATAATCGTTTGGTTTTATGTATTGGAGTGCAAAATATACTGGGAATCAAAGTTAGCATAATCAATGCCTGCTTGCTGTCTGTAGCCTTTGGCAACTAGTCTCGGCTGGTTCCTTACAACATTATCATTTGTGTCTCGTTTGTTCTTGAAGATCCATTTGGTCCCGATTATGGCTAGGTCTTTTGGTTTGGGAACTAATCACCATACTCTTAGTTGTTCGAACTGGTTGAGCTCTTCTTGCATTGCTAATATCCTGTCTGGGTCTTTCAAAGCTTCATCCACATGACTAGGCTCAATGATACTAAGGAATGACGCAAAGAGACATTCATTAGCAGATGCCCTTCGAGTTTGAACCCAGTAGAAATATCACCAATGATTTGTTCAGTTAGATGATTACGGGTCCATTTTGTCTCGTGTGGAAAGGGTGAACGTGATGGAAGCTCAGCGGTGAGTGTGAGGATGGATGATGTGTTCTGGTCAATGGATTTGAGAGAGGGCACCACTGGTTCCGATTCAGATTCTGCTCGATCTTCTAGAGGAATAATGTTCGATACAATGTGGGAGGGAATTATCAGAGTAGATTTAACTGGTGGAATGTCTAAGGATGATGTGGAGGGTAGTGGAGATGATAGAGGTGTTGGTGTTTGAGTATAAATTGGTGAAGAAATTTATGGATCCGAAGCTGGAGGATGAACAGTTGAATCTGATGAAGATGTATTAACTGCAGAAGATTAAACAAAAGACGAATTAACACTAGGACCAAAATTCTCAGCATAAAAAGGATCAAATAAATTAATTAAATCAGAAGAAGAGAAAAAAGTAGATTTACAAGAGTATCCAGGCATTTGAGTAATGCGAGGTCCTAATTGGTCAAATTTCGGAGCCAGTTCAGCCATTTCATCGAATGTGATATGTACACTCTCGATGATTGTCCTGGTGTCTATGTTAAACGCGCGATATGCCTTTGAATTAGATGAGTATCCAATAAAGATCGCTTCGTCTGCTTTCTCGTTGAATTTACCGAGGTTGTCCTTGTAATTCAGCATATAACACCTGCAACAAAAAACTCTTATGTATTTGATATAAGGAACTATATTCAGATATAGTTGATAAGGAGTTATGTTAAAACACTTATGGTTAATGGAGCGGTTTTGCGTGTAGCAAGCTGTGGACACGGCTTCAGCCCACAAGAATGATGGTAGCTTCGAGTAGTTTACCCTGGTACGAGCAGCGTATACAAGGGTACGATTTCGTCTTTCAACGATGTCGTTCTGGTGAGGAGTTCGTGCGGCAGACAATTGATGGTGGAGACCCTTGGATCATAGGAAACTTTCTACTATCGAGTTCTTGAATTTTGTCCCGTTGTCTGATCGGATTGATTGAACTGACAGCTGCTGTTGGGTCTCAACACTCTTGATGAAATCAATGATTTCTTTCTGTCTTATCCTTGGATCGCAAGAACTTGACCCAGGTACATCGTGAGTAGTCGTCAACAATAACCAACACATACTGCTTCCCATTTATGCTTTGCGTTCGCATAGGACCGCATAAATCCATATGCAGTAACTCAAGAACTCTTTTCGACGATGGTTCGGGCTTTGGCTTATGGGATGATCTTGTCATCTTTCCTTTCTCACACGCTCCACATAGGTGATGCTTTTCATATCGAAGCTCTAGGAGACCCTTAGCCAATTGTTTTGAGGCCAGCTTGTTCAGGTTTTCGAAGTTCAAGTGGGATAGCCTCCGATGCCATAACCATGAGTCCTTGAAGAGGCTTTGGATAATAGGCAGATATTATCCTTGACCATAAGCTTGGCAACATCTATGGTGTAAAGTTTTGAGTTGCGGGAAGCAGTTAATATTTGATTTCCGTCACCGCTCTTGACACTACAATTCACAGAGTTGGCCTATGCTAAAGAGGTTATGAGATAGCGCTTCGACATAGTCAACGTCCTTGATGACCAGATTGTTCAGAACCAAATCACTGTATCCCTTGATCTAAGCGTGGTTGTCATTCCCAAACCTAACTATTCCACAGTATTATTCTACGATGTTTGATAGCAACTCTTTTCTCCTAGTAATGTACTTGGAGCAGCCGAAACCATATACCAAATGAATTTGCCCGTAATGAAAATTTCATTGCGATGATGACTTTTACGCATATGAAATAAATCCATGGCTTATAAAAGTGACAGTCAAACCGTGTTCTGAACCGAATTGTTCAGAAAACCATGACGTATTAATAATGGGTCCTGAACTGTGTGCACAGGAGCCAAACATATCAATTTTATGTACAAAGTTGCACATAAACTGATTCACGAAATAATAGGTCCTAGTCTGAGTTAACTAGAATCCATTTCTTTTGAATTTTGGGTCTTGATCTGAAGTAACCAAGAACCATCTGCATTAAATCACACAACTTTAGGTACCCTGTTTTGGATGGGTCCATCTTTGTTAGGTGTTCTATATGCATAGATCACATTCATAGTCTTAGGAATTCATATGCACTTTTGTGTGGTCCGGATGCAAAACCTTTTGGAATCCATTTGTATATGGATCCAATTGGCTTTGAAACCTTAGGCGATGAAATTGCCTTTGGCTTGGGAGGTTTAGTAACCAGTTTTGTATTTGCTTTTGGTCTAGGCCTAGGAAAAATACATGAGTTAGTCTTTGCTGAGGCCAATGATGCATTGTTTTTATTTTTCTATTTTCGAATTCATTTTTCTGGGTATGGCACGTATTTATTCATTTCTGGTACTTGACGTCTAAACCGAGTAGGACATAAAGCAAAAATATCAACAAATGAATATTTCAAACATGACAACGAATCCGTTACAGAACAATCATTGTTTTTTGAGATTACATTTTCGCTATCTTTAGAAACAAACACACTTGGCATGACAACCTTCTTCACAAAAAAACTTGAAAAGTCTTGCATAGTCGTTTTGGGAACCCTTCTTACATGATCTGTAGGTACAAAACAAGGAGAGTCAGTATGTTCGGAAGACTTGGATTTAGAGAGATTACCTTGGTGAGTGGGTTTCTTGGAAGACTTTGATTTACTCTTAGCCTTCTCGGAAACCTTAGCTTTTGAAAATTTCGAACACTCACCTTTATGAATGTTTAAAGGAACTTCACTTTTGTTTTTACCTTGTCAATTGATGTATGTGGGACACTAGTTGGAGGAGAGTTATTTGAAACTTTTAGATGAGAACTTAACCTTTTCTGAAACTTTGTTAAACCATTCTTTGTAAATGGTTAACTCTACACTTTGTTCAAAAGTTTGCTTTTCCAATTTTTTTCTCACTTATGAGAGGATCTCCTTGATAGGCAAGGGCTTTCTCACGTGCTTTCCTTAAATCCTCTTCTAAAACTTTGACTTTATGTTGAAGATCAGTTGTATGAATATAAGGATGAGGTATTGGTTCAACTGGTTTGGCTTTCATTTCAGTTGATGAATAGCTAGCGAATAAATCATCCTCAAGAGTGGGTACTCTGTAAGGATAACTATCATTTAGCTTTTCATGTGTAAAATAAATTTGGCTTTTTTCATTTTGATTTCTTTTCTCCTCCTCTTGGGTCAGGACTTCTTCCGATGAGTGATGAAAGAATGCCTGATACCCGCGTCCCATATACCGTCTATCAAATAACATTGGTAGAACCGATCGAGCCTTTTTCAAACTCTTAGGTGGCATTGGTTCGTAGAATGTTTTAAAAGAATTTGGAATCTGTTAAGGAATTGGAATCTACAAAGAATTGGAATTGGAATCAAAATCATGTTTGGTTGGCTAAAAATGGAATTGGAATCCAATTTCATAAATCGTTGGTAAGGATAAGATGGGATAGGTGGATAGAGGTGGATAAGTCTCTAAGGTAGGAATAAGACGAGATGGATAGGGATGGGTGGGTGGGTGGGTGCGGTGGTGAGGGATGGGTGGGTGGCTAGGGGTAGGTATTGTGGGTAGTAGGTATGAGTAGGTTGGATAGCGTAAGTAAAGTAGGGGAAGGTCGGTTGGGTGGGGTGGGTTCGGTAATGCATGATGGATGAGGGGGATGGGTATGTGGGTAGGGGTAGTTATGGTGGGTAGTAGGTAAGAGTAGGTAGGGTAGGGGTAAGTGGGTAGAGATGGGTGGGATTAAGTAAGGTAGGTGTGTGCTGGGGTGGGTGGGTTGGATGAGGTATGGGTGGGTGGGTAGGGGTAGGTATGGTGGGTAATAGGTAAGAGTAGGTAGGGTAGGGGTAAGTGGGTAGAGGTGGGTGGGATTAGGTAAGGTAGGATGGGGTAGGGGGTGGGTGTGTGCTAGGGTAGGTAGGTTGGATGGGGTGAGGTGAGGTGAGTTGAGGTGAGGTAGGTAATGTATGATGGATGAGGTATGGGTAGGTGGGTAGGTGTAGGTATGGTGGGTAATAGGTAATAGTAGGTTGGATAACATAAGTAGGGTTGGGGTTGGTGGGTAGAGGTTGGTGGGATGGGGTAGGTACGGTGGGTGGGTAGGGTAAGGCAAGGCATGGTGTAGTGTAGTGTTTTACACGTAAATGGTATTTTTGTAATCAACCACAATCTGTTTTTAAAAGGAATTGAATTCTATCCATAGTGTGAAGGAATGTTATTTTCCTTCATTCATTGGAAAATTTCATTTTGATGGAATCCAATTCCTTTTTCTAGTTGAACCAAACACATGTATTGACTGGAATTGGATTCCTTTCCCCCTCTAAATCCCTCGGATTCTAGTGAACCAAATGCTACCTTAGGATTTTTAAAACTGATTCCTTCTTTGGAATGATAAAATCTAGTTTCTTTTGGTTGATTCAAATGAATAGTTTGTTCAGTCTAACCCCGTTTTAGAAATTCATCATCAAGGGTTTTGATCCGTGAGTACAAACATATTCTTTCTTTTACAATCATTTTAAACTTTCTCTCGTTCTTTGAATTTTCCACGTTTAAAGACTCTAATTGTTTTGTAAGAACAGATAATTCTGAATTTAAGGAACTCTTTTCATCAGTAATTGTATCAATACAATGCTTAAGTGAAGTGTTCCTATTGTCAGCCATTACTTTTTCATGTAAAAATATTTTGACCAAATTATGCTTGTTTAACCAATTGTTTTCAAATACGTCCGATGTTTCTTTTAGAGATTGGGCCAGTTGTTCCGCTTTGTCACACTTTTCTTTTTCAGCATTGTACTTTGCTTCTAACTCAAGTATTTGTGTGTGCCATATACATTCATTCTTTACAAATTTAGCATTTTAAGACTGATGAAAGTAAAAAAGCAATGTACCTCATTTGCCTCAGAATCTGACGTGGAGCATTCTGAATCCTAAGATTTGGCCATCAGATAGGCTGTAGATTCTTCAGTGTTCTCCCCCTCTACAGATGGTCTAAATCAGTGTCGAAAGAGGTACCACAATCCATGAAACCAATTCTCTCTACCATATAGCAATTACTGCCCTGCCGTCCTCATTATTAGACTCTTCATCTACCCAGTAGTCTTCCTGGGCTACTAGGGCCATAGCATCAGCCTGTTTTTTCAAGACCACGACCTTTCTTTCATAGTAGCCCAGATCACGCTCGAATTGATTCTTGCACTCTCGAGCAAAATGACCGAGTTTCCCACATTAATGACAACCACAGTCATCAGAGGATCTGGGCTCATCATTTCTTGGGCGGTCATCCCTTCGTTCTGGCCTCTTATTAGCTCGGCGGGAGTCCCGGCTATCCTCACGTCAGTAAGTGTCTCGCCTGTCATCATCTCCGTGATCGTCACGCCTTTCATATCGACGATCATCTTAATAGTCCCTCTGGTCATCTTTCCTCTCTCTTCGGTCACTATAGCGTCTGTCATCCCGATCATCTCTTTCTCTAGTCCTCTCGTTTGCTATCCTCTCTGTCGTCTCTCCTCCGGTCCTCTCTTATCCTATCATCCCTTTCCTCCTACCTTTCGTCTCTCCTCTCATTAGAATACCTTCGAGGGCCAGTGTCATATCGGAGCTGATTGTTGGTATTATTTTGATAGAAGTGCTTTTGTTGAAGACGATTCGATAAGAAAGCCATTTGTTCATGAACATCTGCCTCTTCAGCATCCAGAGGCTCAGGTTTCCGGGGTACGGCATATGGTTAGTGAGAGGAGGAACCAGCTTGGTTGTAGTAGGGCAAGGGAGATGAGTTTGGCTGTGGTTTAGGAATGTGTGTTTTATTTTTAAGTAAAGCCAGGGAATCTGTGGCTTTTGCCATTTTGGTTCACAGTCAGCAATAGAGAAGCCAGAGTGTTAGTCATCTGTTTGTCAGCATCTACGTCTCCCTGGTATTTCATGAGTTCTTTAAGCAACACACTTATGAGACTTCAATGATTTCCAGAGCACTTTTAGTTGCTCTACTAGCAAGTGCCCATTCTGGAGCCAGAGAAGAAAAGAACTGGATATTAATGTCATCCCGGTCCTTGTGGATGTGGAGCGTGATCAATTCGTTAAGAACAGTGCAGAATCTAGTAAAAGTGCTCTGAAGGGATTCTCCATCTTTTGCCTGGAACTCAGAAAATTTAGCCTTTGCTTCCTCAATCCTGGCTCTGTCATTCAGATCTGCCCCAAGATTCACATCTCCAGTTCATCCCACATTTCTTTTGCAGACATTTTGCTGTCAACACTTACGAGTATTTCGGTGGGAAGTGCCTGATAGAGAAGGTATTCTGCCCTGTGTCTGCTGCTTGTCTCTCTCTCTCTCTCTCTCTCTCTCTCTCATCCTAAGGACCGTAAACTTCCTTGGCTGTTGGAACTGGAGGAACAGCAGTGGAAAATGCTGGAATGTCGGAGTAAAAGATAGTTGGTCCCTCATTAATGGATTGGATCATGAGTTGACCCATTGGCTGCATACAAATGAATTTAAGGAACCACTTTTTCCATTGCTCATATTCATCGGGATAGAGAACTGGTGGTCTGTTCTCTTATCCTAGTACAAGAGCTTCTCTTGACATGATGATAGTGGATGGTGAGTGCTGTTTTAAAAAATGATCTTTGGAAGTGGAAACTGTATAATCAGTAGAGTGAGCTGAAATTTCGATGGTGGAACCATGTGACACTTAAAACCGTCTAAGAGGGATGCGAATTTTGGGTGGTTGATGTTTCGGGTGGGAGAACCGAAATTCGGATGAAAGGGATTTCGGTTTGAGTGGTCTGAAATTCAGATGAATGATTAAGAACAAAGATTAAGTGTTTAGACGATCCAAAATAGTGATAATCCAAATTTCAGATGAGATTTTGGGGAACTGAAGATCACGTTTTGGCTGATCCGAGTTTTGGATGTAAGACCCGAAGTACTGCTTGATTCGAGATAGTATCACCCGAAAAAGGATCCGAGATTGGGATCTGAGATTATACTTAGGAAAAATTTTCCTTTTTAATCAAACAGTTGCAAACGAAGAACATAAACCCAAAATTTATAAAAATGAATTTTAAGGCTTAAAAAGATACCTAAGTGCTCGGTTTTAATTTAGAAACAAAAACATGTAAAGGAGTGAATAGAAATGCTCGAAATCTATACTAGACGGTGTTGGGAAATATTCTAAGTATGTCAAGCTGTTAGTTAGATTTCTCAAACTGTTAGTAGTATTTCTGTGTAACTCAAAAGTTCAAGCTGCTAGAGCTAAAAGTTCAAGCTGCTCAACAGATTAACAACAAAAAGTGCTGAAATTCAGGAAGTGATATATTTCAAGAGTTGAATATCTTCCAAGCATATCTACTACCAGAGAAATCAGAGTTTTTCAAGGAAACAAATCAGAAGGCTATATATATATATATATATATATATATATATATATATATATATATATATATATATATATATATATATATATATATACTAGGTCTTTCAATTGTAAGCCTGTACGTGCAAGTTCTGTAATTGTGTGCTTCATTGTAACTGCTTTCTGATAAAGTTTCTCAGGCCTCTAAGGTTGTAAAAACCCTAAGAACAGTATGTGTTCTTCGTCTAATCAAACAGATTAGAGGTGATTGTAATCAGTGATTTTGTCAATATAAAGGATTTGATTTTGGTTTTATTTATCTGTTATTTATTCTGAAAGTTTTCTTAAAACAATTAAGTGTTATTCCGTAAACTTCTTAATTGGACTTTGATTTAAAACAAAGTTATTGGTTTACACTCTGATTTATCAAAACCAGTTAATCTTAGGTGATTTTGATCTTGACAAGTGGTATCAGAGACAGGTTTGGTTTGTTATTCTTTGTTTTCAAAGTCAGAAACTTTCTTTGTTTTAAAATTTTATTTTTCTGCAATGGAGTTTGAAAATAGCAGTAGTGGATCTGGGCAAGGACTCAAAGTGCCTATGCTCAAACCCACTGATTTCGAGTTGTGGAAACTCAGGATTCAACAGCACATTCAATTTATCGATTATGCCCTATGGGAAGCTGTTGAAAATCATCCTGCAGTTCATCCTGAACTAGATGCTGAGGGCAAACCCAAAAGAACACCTCTAAAAACTGAGGTTGAAAGAAAGGCTAGAATGAATGATGTGAAAGCTCTTACTCTTTTACAAATAGCAATTCCTAATGCTTATCAACATCAGTTTAAAAAGTTCTATACTGCTCATTCTCTTTGGATTGCTTTAGAGAAAAGATTTGTTGGCAATGCTAGCACCAAAAGGAATCAAAAGGATCTTTTAAAACATCAGTATGAAAAATTTTCTGGTGGCAATAGTGAAAACCTTACTCAGATTTTTGACAGGTTTAATAAGCTAATAGGTGAATTGGAGAGTGCTAAAGTCAGCCTGGATCAAGATGAAGTAAACAGAAAATTCCCCAGATCTCTTGGTGAAGAATGGACAGTCTATGCTGCTCAATGGAGAACCAAAGACACTCTAGATGAAATAGAGTTGGATGACCTTTATAACAGCCTGAGAGTGTTTGAATCTGAGATTGAATATAAAAAGAAATCCTTTTCTTACAATCACAACGTTACTCTGCTGTCATCAACATTAACTGATAAATCAAACTGTTGTGATTCTTTTTCAGAAGCTGATGGTAACTCTTCTGAAGTTCATTAAGAAGCATTTGTTACAAGTGATGGACATTTTGCTCTTAATGCTGAAGATCTGGAACAAATCCATCCAGATGATTTTGAAGAGATGGACTTAAAGTGGCAACATGCTATGTTGACTATGAGGGCCAAAAGATTTCTGAAAAGGACTGGTAGACCAAACTTTTAAGCCAGACCAGAAGGCAAGCCAGCATTTGATAAATCAAAGGTTGAGTGCTTTAAATGCCACAAGCTTGGCCACTTTGCTTGAAAGTGCAGATACCAAGGTCAGCAACCACCAAGACCCCAGCAAATAAATCAAACTTCATCCTCACAAGCTCTTGTCTCTCAAGAAGACAATGTGTTTGACTAGAGTGACTAGACAGAAGAAGAGTTTCAAAATCAAGCTCTTATGGCAGAAACATCCAATGTCACTTCCATTGAACTACCATCTGAGGTAAATGCTAAACTATGCTCTCAAACATGCAAAAATATGGTTAAAAAGTACAAAGATCATAATGAGAGCATGTGCAAAACTCTAGCTAAGATGGAAGAGAGGAGATATGTGTATATGCAGGCTATAGAAGATCTTGAAAAACAGATCAATGACTATAAGGATAATGGGATTCAGATGGGACATGATAGAACATATCATGAGTGGGAGAAAAAGGAACTGAATGAGAAAATAGAGACCCTAAATAAGAAACTAGATGAGGCTGAACAGAAGGTGTTAGAAGCTAACAAGAAAATAGAATCTTTTAATATAGATTTTGGTAGCTTCAAGCTGGCCAATCAAAAGCTAGAACACCTAATGGAGGTCCAATTTAAAGATAAGGTAAAATCTCAACTCAATCCCAAGGAAGGTATAGGATACAAAGCTACTCCACCTCTATACAACAACAAATACTTTCATCCCATGAGTGAAGTTGCTGATAGGCTTGTGAATGAACCATTAGATGAGACAATGAAAACTGTAGATCCTATCCCTGAAGACAGGCCTGAATCTAAAGAAGAACTGATTCCAAATGAAGGCTGTGAGTGTAAAGAAGTTGAGAGCAACTCCAAAACAATCAGTGCACCTATAGAACCTCCTACTTCCAGTTTCATCAAAACCCACAGTGTGAAAGGAAAAGAGAAGATGAGTGTATGCAATAATGCTCCACATGTTTCTGTACCTTCTAACTGTAACATTGCATCTTCTTCAAAAACTAATAAAAAGGGTAAGACAATTCCAATATGCACATGCCAAAGCATGGTGTCCAAAAGTTTCCCACACAGCAGCAGGTGAGGGGAAATCAAAGGAACAAGAACCAGTTATGGTCCCACAAAACTGGTTCTCCAATCAAAACAGTCAAAAGATGTTTCCAATGTGGCAGGAAAAATCATTTGGCCAGGCATTGTTTATATAAACCATCTGTTGCAAAACAGACTGTGGTTCAAAAATAGGCCATTGTTCCAAACTCAAAAGTTTCAAAGGGCCAAACACCTATTACACCAGTTCCAAAGAAGACAATTGATCACAGGTACTTAAAAGTTAACAAAAGATAGCTTACAAACCAAAAACAAGTTTTAGCAAAATCCAAAGCTAACAAAAAAAAGGTATGGTGTGTTAAAGGCAAAAACACAGATCAAACTGCTAATGCAAGTGTTGAGACTGTTAAGTCAAAAGTTGGAACTGGTAGTACAAATTCTAAAGCTGTTAGCACTCACAACCCAGTTCAAACTGCTAAGTCTAAAACTTGAATTGGTAGTGGATCTTCTGAGACTGTTAAAGAAAAGTTTGGAAAGAATACCTGGATACCTCATGTAACTCCTCATAGAATCCACCTCTAGATCTCACTAAGTTTAAAAAGACACAAACAGTATTTAGTTATGTCAATGCACAAGGACAACCCAAAACCAATTTGGTTTGGGTTTACTCCACTACTGACTAAGCTTTTCTGTGCAGGGCAACAACAGGACCCAACATAAGACAAGATGGCTTATGGACAGTGGATGGTCTAGGCACATGACAGGCAATTCTGAATGTCTATCAAATTTCAAAAGCTTTTAAGGAGGGTTTTTTGCATTTGGAGGCAATTCCAAGGGTGGTAAGGTAACAGGTAATAGTACTGTCAAAGCAGGCAACATGTTATTCAATGATGTTTTGTATGTTGAACAGCTGAAGTATAATTTACTAAGTGTGTCTCAAATCTGTGACAAACAAAATATTGTTTTGTTCACAGCTTCTGAGTGCATTGTCCTTTCAAAAGATTTTAAAATACCTGAAAATCTCAGAATACCAAGAAAGGACAATGTCTACTGTCTGGACACAGATCTTTTATCCAAATCAAATACTTTAAGTTGTTTGATATCAAAAACATCATCAAATGAATCTGCTCTTTGGCACAGAAGGATGTGTCACATGAACTTCAAATCAATGAATGTTTTAGTCAAAAAGAACTTCGTAAGAGGTTTACCACAAAAGGAGTTCATATGTGATGATCATTGGGTAGCATGTCTCAAAGGCAAGCAACACAAATCTTCTCATAAGGCCAAAGAAGTAAATTCAATCTAATTAGCTCTTCATCTTATTCATATGGATCTTTTTGGTCCAACATCTGTTTTGAGTTTGAATAAAAGAGCTTACTGTTTAGTCATTGTTGATGATTTCACCAGATTTACATGGGTTTACTTTCTTAGGACTAAGGATGAAACTGCTGAGCTAGTCAAATCCTTTATTCTTAAGATTGAAAACCAATCAAATTTTAAGGTTAAGATGATCAGGTCAGACAATGGAACTGAGTTTAAAAATCATATCCTAAACAGTTTCTGTGAGTCTAAAGGCATTGCAAGGCAATTTAGTGCACCTAGAACACCACAACAAAATGGTGTAGCTGAAAGGAAGAATAGAACTTTAATAGAGGCTGCTAGAACCATGCTAGCTGATTCCAAACTGCCAATGACCTTCTGGGCAGAGGTAGTAAATACAGCCTGTTATGTGCTAAATTGGGTTCAAATTGTTCAGTCACAATGGAAAACTCCATATGAGTTATTCCATCACAGGATTCCCTTAGTAGCCTTCCTAAAACCTTTTGGATGTTTATGCACTATCCTACATACTAAAACTCACTTAGGAAAGTTTGAAAGTAAGGCTGAAGAAGGTTTCTTTGTAGGTTACTCTATTCAAAGCAAAGCCTATAGGGTGTATAACAGTGTATCTAAAACCATTGAAGAAAGTGCCAATGTGGAGTTTAATGAACATACTGCAAATATCAAAGGCACTGATCCTGATTGGTTGTTTGATTTAGATTCACTAACAAATTCTCTGAGCTTTGTTGAGTATACTGCAGGAACTGCTGAAAACAGTGTTGAAACTGTCAGCCCAAATTCTCATGCTGGTAACACAAATATTCAAGCTGTTGGCACAAAGTTTCCAACAATTGCAGATTCTGCTACATGGGATGAGTATACTGTACTGCCACTTCAATCTTGTGACCCACCATGGGTTCTGATTGATCAACAAGACACAAATACAGAGTGTGAAGTTCCAATTCCAAGCCCTGAAGTAACAGCTCCATCCAATAGGGAAACAGTCCCATTTTCTGATCAAACTGTTACTGAAGCAGAATCCTCAAGTGGAGCTGAAGGTGATGATACACATCTGGGAAACTCATTTCAGATAGAAAGAGAACCCACACTCAGGGTTCACAAGTATCATCCTCTCAGCCAGATAATTGGAGACCCACGCACTATTGTGCAGACAAGGACAATGGTTCACAAGGAGTCCACTGATGCTGAATCAGCAGTCCCTGAATTCAGTCTAGCTGCCTTTGAACATGCATGCTTCATGTCACAATTGGAGTCAAAGAAGGCATCTGAGGCTCTGAAAGATCCATCTTGGATTGAGGCAATGCAAGAAGAACTTTTGCAATTCAAGATTCCAAAATGTATGGACTCTAGTTGACTTGCCTAAAGCTAAGAGGGTAATTGGTACAAGATGGGTTTTCAGAAACAAGAAGGATGAGAGAGGTGTAGTGATCAAGAACAAAGCAAGGTTGGTAGCTCAAGGATATACTCAAGAAGAAGGAATAGATTATGATGATGTCTTTGCTCCAGTAGCAAGGATAGAAGCCATCAGACTGTTCCTAGCTTATGCCAGCTTCAAAGGGTTTAAAGTGTACCAAATGGATGTGAAATCTGCATTCCTGTATGGTACAATCGAAGAAGAGGTTTATGCGTGTCAACCCCCTGGATTTGAGGACTATAAGTATCCAGACAGAGTCTACAAGTTAGACAAAGCCCTCTATCGACTCCACCAAGCCCCAAGAGCATGGTATGACACTTTGTCTTCATATCTTCTACAAAATGTATTCAAGAGAGGTACTCTGGACAAGACATTATTCACAAAGTCCAGCAAATCAGAAATTCTTCTTGTTTAGATCTATGTTGATGATATCATCTTTGGATCAACAAATGACATTCTGTGCAAGGAGTTTGAAACCTTGATGCACAAGAAGTTTCAAATGAGTTCAATGAGGGAACTAACTTTCTTTCTAGGATTGCAGGTCAAGCAGAAACCCACTGGACTTTTTATAAGTCATTCAAAGTATGTGAATGACATCCTGGAAAAGTTTGGATACAAGGACACAAAAGTTGCCAGCACACCAATGGACACTCATAAACAGCTTGATGAAGATAAAGAAGGAGTGGATGTGGATATCCATCTATACAGATTCTTGATAGGTTCCCTAATGTATCTCACATCTTCTAGGCCTGATATAATGTTTACTGTTTGTGTCTGTGCCAGGTTTCAATGTGCTCCAAAGGATTCACATCTGTTTGCTGTTAAGAGAATTTTTAGATACGTCAAGGGTCAACCACAATTGGGACTATGGTTTCCTAAGGACTCTCCTCTTGAACTAACAGCTTATTCTGACAGTGACTATGGAGGTTGCAGCATAGACAGAAAATCCACAACTGGTGGATGCCAATATCTAGGAGCAAGACTGGTCTCTTGGCAGTGCAAAAAGCAGACCACTGTTTCCACTTCACTTACTAAAGCAGAATATGATGCAGCTGCCAGCTGCTGTTCCCAAGTGATGTGGATTCAGAACCAACTGAGAGACTATGGTATGAACTTTCTATCTACTCCTATTTATATTGACAATTCAAGTGCAATAAGCATTGTACAAAATCCAGTGAAATTTCCCAAAACCAAGCACATAGACATTAGATTTCATTTTATAAGGGACTGTAATGAGAATAAATTAATCCAAGTTACCAAAATTCATACAGATGATCAGTTAGCTGATCTATTCGCAATACCATTTGATGTAGGAAGATTCATTTTTCTAGTATCAAATATTGGTATGGTTAATATGGATTAATTTGTTTTTCTTTATTCTCTCTTATTTTATGAGGAACATACTTATTAAGTGTGCTTAGTTAAGGGGGACACACTGTTTCATTAGAAAATGCTTAATTTTCAACTAACAGCTTGAGACTATTCTCAAGCTGCTAGTTCATTTTCTCGGACGGTTAGTTGTTTCACTTGGTCTGTCAAGTGTGCAGGGTAATTCCGTAATCCTTCATAAGATTGTGCGTGGGACTAAATATTTTTGAAAAGCCAAAACCTTTAAAGTCCCAGTTTCGTTCGATTGTAACTACCAGTTGCAAAAATATCTTCCACAATCTTTTCATCTTCTCTCTCTGTCCGATTCACACGCAGTCGTTCAAAACCCTAAATCCCCGTTGTGATCTCTAATGGAGTTTGTCAAAGAACATAACTGCCTTCCCTACTCTCTCAAACACACTAAACTCCAACCATTCCATGACATGATGGATTTTCTTCGTGGTTCCCATATCCATTACGCTCTAACTGTTAATCCCACCATATACGTCTCTCATATAGAGCAGTTTTGGAAATCAGCCACTGTCAATACCATTAATGGAGTCACTTCTTTTGCATCAATCATTGATGGTAACCTCATTACCATCACTGAGGAGACTATACGCCAACATCTGTATCTTCAGGATGCCACAGGTATATCTGATCTCTCTCTTAATGCTTTACACGAAGGTCTTTTTGACATTGGGTATAGGGGCCCTACTGATTATTTTACCTTCTACAAAGCACATTTTGGTCCTAAATGGAAATATCTTGTGCATATTATTCAACAGTGTATAAGCCCTAAAAGAACTGGTTGGTCTGAATTTTCTTCGAATATTGCCACTGCCTTAGTATGCTTATCAACAGGCCAACAGTTTAATTTTTCAAATATGATTTTTCAAGGCATGTTAAGGCACCATGCCCTAAAGAATGGGAAATTTTTAATGTATCCACGGTTTTTGGCAGAAATAATTGCAAAGTCTTGCAATTATCTTAAAATACATAAAAGGATACATGTTTCTCATAGGCACTCTTCACCTTCTATTAAAAGGCTTTTGAAACCAAGTGCCAATTTTCACAATGTGGATGTCCCATTGCCTTCTGCAATGCAGGATATCAATCCACGAAACAGAGGAGATGGTCCTGAGCAGGATCAGCCATCCACTACTGCTTCACCCCCAGGACCCCAACCCACTCCTCATGATACATATACTTCCTCTGCTCCTTCTACCATACATACATCCCCAGCCCCCTCAATGCAAATGTATAAAAGTCAAAGGGTTGTAGGAGCTCCTTCCTCCTCAATCCAACTTCCAAAGCCAAATAGCCCTGTGCAGGGGGACACTCCTGCATAGAATATCGAAAGGGAACCCATTGAGGATACTCCCACCCTCAATTTGGAGGTGAACATCCCATCAGAGGATGTTCATATGGGTTTTGTGGCTGGTACTACTGATGTCTCTACACAAGAGGCACAGGACAGTATCAACATCTCTAAGACCACTCCCATGGCAACAGAGGGTGTGCAAGCACCTTCTGGAAGTCCCCAGTACCAAGAACAAAGGGGCCCAGATGTTTCTACTTTTGGAATTCATGCCAATGATAGATCTCAAATACCACTATCATTTTAAGATCTTGAGGCTAGTCTGCAATTTATGGATTTGATGGATCAGCAGCTGAAACCTGTAGTAGCCATTTTGGAACATTACAAATCCATTATTGCTGCACAGGGATCTCAAATCACAGCCCTACAACAACTCACAGCAGCACAATAACAGCGCCTTGATCAGTTTCATCTTGGTTTCACTCTGTGTGGAAACAAGATTATTCAGCTCGAGAAGATGGTTCGATCCCTACTTGCAAAGCTTTTTGGTCCTCCTGGCTGAACCAATGCATCCAAAAAGGGGGAGAATCAGGAGATCCCTCATCCAGTCTAAACAGCTTCAACTTCTTCACCAACAGCTTCAGTTTCTAGGCTAACAGTCCCAACAGTTTCTCAAGCTGTTAGTCTAGAAGCTCAAGCTGTTCCAAGTAAATCAAGTGGAGTGGTTATCAAAGAAGGTTCTCAAGCTGCTGCCCCAGCAGTCCAATCCACAGTATCAGCTTCCAAAGACAAGGGAAAGGGTATTTTAATTGAGCCTCCAAAGATCAAATTCATCTCTAAAGAAGCCCAAGTTGCCCATGATGCTAAACTGGCAAGGAAATTAGCAAAAGAACAAGATGAGATCTTAGACCAGCAAACCCATGAACCAATGGGAGATGATAAAACCTTAGGAGATTACCTAATAGGGTTTGTGGTCAAGGATAGTCAAAAGAAGAGGAAAAGGCCAACAGGGCCTTCAAAGGCAGAAAATAGAAGATTTTTGATAAATTTCTCTGCAACAGCTGGGATATCAAAGGTAATTGCTCAATCATGGTCAACTGAAAAGCTTCAGGCTTTATATGACAAAGAAAAGGAGAAGGAAAAAGCATCCACAGCCTCCCAACAAGTCCAAGGTCCACAAGAATCAGTTCAAACTGTTGCTAATGATCCTCATTCTGAAACCATTCAACAAGAAAAGTTTAATCATGTAAAGAGAGTGTTGTTTGAACAACAGCTGCAAAAGGCGATGGAAATTGAAAATGTCCTAGATCAGCATGACTTCTCCAAACCTCCAATTACTTACTGGTATGCTAAGTCAATTGATGACATTGATTTAGTATATCACTTTGTAATCAAAAAAGAAACTGGTACTGAGGAAGAATACAAGAGCCTAATCCAACTGGTTCAAAGACTGACTAGAGATGAGCTGACACAAATGCATCATATTGGAACTGCCAGTCATTCTAGGTCAAATTGTTTGGGTTCAACACAATTTGAAAGATCTCAGGAGCATTTTTGACCCAGAATCCACAAGAATGGATATAGAAGGTTCCAAGGAAATGAAGATTGTACAGATTGATTTATATGCCAAATCAATGACATATAGACTCAAACTTGCAGACAGATCCAGCAGGTTCTACAATTTTGAATTTCTCAATTTGCCAAAGGCATGGCTACTCGAAATGAGCTCTATGAAGATTAATTGTGATAAAGTGGAGTTGAAGAAAGAATTCATAAAAAGCTATAAGGCAGAAACTTTTACAGTTGTAAGTTTTTGGATGCCTTAGTTGGTATATAACAGTTTTACTTTGTTTTATTTCCTTATTTGTATAGAAACTTAAAGTCTTGTGTAAAGAATTTAAGTTAGGGGGAGATTGTTGGGAAATATTCTAAGTATGTCAAGCTGTTAGTTAGATTTCTCAAACTGTTAGTAGTAATTCTGTGTAATTCAAAAGTTCAAGCTGCAAGAGTTAAAAGTTCAAGTTGCTCAACAGATTAACAACAGAATGTGCTGAAATTCAGGATGTGATATATTTCAAGATTTGAATATCTTCCAAGCATATCTACTACCAGAGAAATCAGTTCTTCAAGGGAACAAATCAGAAGGCTATATATATAGATAGACTAGGTCTTTCAATTGTAAGTCTGTACGTGCAAGTTCTGTAATTATGTGCTTCATTGTAACTGCTTTCTGATAAAGTTTCTCAACCCTCTAAGGTTGTAAAAGCCTAAGAACAGTCTGTGTTCTTCGTCTAATCAAACAGATTAGAGGTGATTGTAATCGGTGATTTTGGCAATATAAAGGATTTGATTTTGGTTTTATTTATCTGTTATTTAATCTGAAAGTTTTCTTAAAACAATTAAGTGTTGTTCCGCAAACTTTTTAATTGGACATTGATTCAAAACAAGGTTATTAGTTTACACTCTGATTTATCAAAACCAGTTAATCTTAGGTGATTTTGATCTTGACAGACGGATTATCATTGATTATAAAATATTAAACCAAGTAAAAAACAGAAGATTTATATGAGTTTAAGGAGAAAAACCATGAGTTTTGTCGAACACGATGAGCAACAATGAACACGATTCAGAAGCAGTTGAAATCCACTTCATTGGCTCTGATACCAATTGTTGTAGTAGTCCCAATCAATAATCAAGCACTCACACACATAAACAATGATTTAATCAAGAAACAAAGAGAATAAAACGCCATCTTTGCAAGAACAGTCAGAGAGAAATAAAGTGCAGTCGCCGCCTTTTTAATTAGAATAATGGCAAAAGGTTGGAAACCCTAGGCGTGGGTTTCCTATAAATATAAAGGGATGTTTTCAAGGGTTTACAAATCACACCCCTCAACTTCTAAATAAAAGAAAAGATTACATAATAAAGGAAATGGAATTATATTGAAATGAAATAAAAACTCTCTATTACAATAATGGAACCACACGATTGAAATTTAATATCTAACAAGTCGCAACTCCTCGAACATACCTCTACATGAACGGTTGCATCTTTTAGTAATAGATGCAACTCTTCATACTTTGTTAATTGCTATTCTAGGTCATTACACTTAATTTAATTACACAAACATACAACATACTTTAGATTAACATACTAAGACTATTATGATTGTGATTAATCCATCATATTCTCTCTCTCTCTCTCTCTCTCTCTCTCTCTCTCTCTCTCTCTCTCTCTCTCTCTCTCTCTCTCCCTCCTCAGAATGTCTCTAGTCACTTTCCATAATGATATGCATAATATTAACAACAATTTTTACAATAATAAAAACATCTAAACACTTACTCTTTAATTCTTAGACCCATCGCTCTTTAGAGTTAGAGCCCAAGGAGCCTAACACAAGTTTAAGCATAAGAATGACTAAGGGTACTTAAACATCTTAAACTAATTATTTACTACCAAATTGTAACACCTTAAATTCACAGGTAATGCCATGTCACGTCCAGTCCACATAAGTATAGTTAACCACATATTTACATATCATAATGCTAATATACCTAAATATCAATACATAAGGAAACATAATCACATGTCAGGGTCTAACCATGACAATTGTTCTAGTTAACCACTAGTTAATATATACACTCATTCGATTTAGTGGCAAGTATGTCATAAGACAAAAGACATAGACTACCTACAATAGAACTCTACTAAAGCTGCTTAGTGGAGGGTCTGTGCTAGTGTAACCCATAACCTTTACGCTCTACTGAACTACCTAAGATGCACAGTAAACATTTGTCAATCAATGAAGTAGTTAGTATATGAGATTAGCACTTAATAACTTGCTATGTTCCTTGCAATATAGTCTGTACAGTTATAACACAATAATAAATCCTATGTGTCAACCCTGAGCAATTTCCAGTCAATATAATAATCGGTCAGGACCAACATCACAGACGCCTCATCGGGGGGAGACTTGGAGTAAGCCTGAGTAGCACAAAACACTGATTAAAGGCTAGTGAAGACATCGATACAATAAGCAACCAAATGACCAATGCTCTATTGTGGTGCTCAGTGATGCTCATGAGATATATATATATATATAATATATATATATATATATATATATATAGAGAGAGAGAGAGAGAGAGAGAGAGAGATGGAGAGAATATGGTTCGAAAGAGTAATACTCAGTATGCAGCACACCCAAAGGTATCAACTTTAAAAAATCTTTTTGAAATTTTTTTTTCACAAATATGTTTTAATTTACATTATAAAGATTATATGTAAATTTCACATACATTTCACATATCCTAGTTTCTAGAAACTGATGTGAACGTATACTTACATAATTTTGAATATATGTGAACGTGCATTAATTTATGTGATGCATTATTTCATGCACTTAAAGTGTTCGAATTTGCGTGAAATTTATATATCATCTGTGTAATGTTAATTAAAGCATGTTCATGAAAAAAAATATCAAAATAGAATACTTTTAAGAGTGGTAACTTCTGGTGCGCTGCACATACATATATATACATACACATACACACACACACACACACACATAGGTTATCATGAGAAGCTAAATATATTTTGAGAAGTGTGAGAAGCACTATGATTCACTATTTTTAATATATCGATTCACTAATTTTATATATTTTTTCATTGATTCACTTATATTTGAATTTGTGATTAATTATTTATAAGTTAAAAAATCTAACAAATCAATGTAAATAAATAATGAATTGTTAACTTATTTAATCTGAAATTTATAATTCATTATTAATATATTCAAAAAATGGTGATGGTGAATCAATACGTTAGAAAATGAATCACATTATTTCTCACAATTCTAAATATATATTTAGCTTCTCATTTGATCATATATATATATATATATATATATATATATATATATATATATATATATATATATATATATATATATATATATGGAGAGGTTCTTTTAAGAACCTCAAAAATGATGAGAACTTAGGAACCTTTTAGAGCCTTGGATCAAAAGGGTATTTTTGGAAGAAAAAATATTATCTTTCTCCCTCCACCTTTTTTATTGTATCCACCAAAAAGTTTAAAAAGGTTATTTTAAAATATTCAACTATAAAAACATTATTACAAACCAATCCAAATATAAATAATTTATCGTTTTCCATGTTTTATCATGAAAATTATTTGAAAGATATTAGATAAATAATAAATGTAATAGTTTTTAGATGTTTTTTGTTAAAAAAGTTTTTGTTTACGATTCACACGATTAATGGTTTTCTTTGATTAAGAATGTGTTTTTGGTATATTTTATATCAGTTGCATACCAAGTGTTTAATGAAAGGTCTAAATGAAATCTTTCTTTTTTGTTTCAGTTCGTCTACGACACTCTGTGTAGATTATCATATAATCTATTTAGATTATTATGTAATCTACGTAAAATATATGATATTTGATATTCTACACGACATTCTACGTAAATTAGATGAAAATCTACGTAGATTAAATGATAATCTACGTAGATTAACATTACTACTAGTAATCTATGTAGAATGTTACATAGAATGATATGTAAGAACAAAGTAGATTATCATGTAACCTACGTCGAATATATGATACTTGACATTCTACACGGCATTCTACGTAGATAACATGATAATCGACGTAGATTACATGATAATCTACATAAAATATGTTCGTCGATACTCTACATAGAATATGACAGATTCATTTTCCATGTTTTATAATGAAGATTATTTTGTAAAATATTAGATTTATAATGAATGTAATTGTTATTAGATGTTTTTTGTTAAAAAAGTTTTTGTTTACGATTCACAAGATTAATGATTTTTTTTTTTGTTTATAAATGTGTTTTTGGTATATTTTATATCAGTTGTATACCAAGTGTTTGATAAAATGTCTAAATGAAATTTTTCTTTTTGTTTCAGTTCGTCTACGACACTCTATGTAGATTATCATATAATCCATGTAGATTATCATGTAATCTACATCGAATATATGATACTTGACATTCAACACGACATTCTACGTAGATTATCTACGTAAATTACATGATAATCTACGTAGATTAACATTACTATTCTTAATCTATGTAGAAGGTTACATAGAATGATATGTAAGTACACAGTAGATTATCATGTAAGCTACGTAGAATATATGATATTTCACATTTTACACGACTGTCTATGTAGATTACATGATAATCTACGCATTACATGATAATCTACGTAGATTACATGATAAGCTACATAAAATATGTTCGTCGATACTCTGCATATAATATGACAGATTAATTTTCCATATTTTATAATGAAGATTATTTGTAAGATATTAGATTTATAACGAATGTAATAGTTATTAAATGTTTTTTGTTAAAAAAGTTTTTGTTTACGATTCATAAGATTAATGGTTTTTTTTTGTTTAAAAACGTGTTTTTGGTATATTTTATATTAGTTGCATACCAAATGTTTGATAAAATGTCTAAATGAAATCTTCCTTTTTTGTTTCAGTTCGTCTACGACACCCTATGTAGATTATAATATAATCTATGTAGATTATCATGTAATCTACGTAGAATATATGATACTTGACATTCTACACGACATTCTACGTAGATTATATGATAATCTACATGGATTACATGATAATGGGTAGATTAACATTACTATTCATAATCTATGTAGAATGTTACATAGAATGATATGTAAGAACACAATAGATTATCATGTAATCTACGTAGAATATATGATACTTTATATTTTACACGACATTCTACGTAGATTATATGATATCTACGTAGATTACATGATAATCTACGTAGATTACAAATAATAGTAATGTTAATCAACATAAAAAGATATAGAATTAATAACAGTATGTATAAACGCATAATATTTCTATATAAACTACGCTAATTTTTTAGTAATTAAATAATTTTCTATAAAGAAATTATTTTTTTTATAAGAAACATTTTTTTGCTATAAAAATCAATTCTAATGAGAAAAAGAGAAAATGAAAATGAAATAAGTAAAAGAGAGAAAGAGAAAAATTAGTTTTTTTTTCCAAAAATACCATTTTCAGCTATTTTCAAGATCCTCCACTATCAAAGTTCTAAAATAATTACGAAAAAGTCATCCAATATATCAGCCCTTGATTACATTAATCCAAATGCCATAAAAGGTTCTTAAGTTCTCACAATATTTATGATTCTCAATTGAACCCTTCCCTATGTATATCATATACATACATATATATGTATATATACGTATATACATCATTCATACATACATATATATATATATATATATATATATATATATATATATATAGAGAGAGAGAGAGAGAGAGAGAGAAGATTCAAAGAAGAAACAATGTGTATCAGGAAACTAATATGCACCATAAACTTTTTGAAATGCAAAAGGAATGATAATGAAGGGAATTATAGGAATATTCATTTTACATTAATTTAATACATTAAAAAATCATATGTTAATACCAGAAAGTACTGATTTGACTTTATGATTCAAACTTTTTTCGGAGCCAGTGCATTCAATGAGTTGTGTGGAGAAAGGAAGGTAATCCTGATTTGACTTTAATGTTGTTTACTATATTGCCTCTATCGGGCCGATGCATTAACCATTTGATGCATATCTACAATGAACATAAATTCAATTATTGTTACATCTTTTTTTCCACAAAAGCATCAAATACAATGGTTGTGATTGGTTTCTTATGTTTTCCTGATGCATATGTCTTTCCATTAAACCCACCTCTATATGTACATATGTATATGTGCATTTGTATGTAGAAATATAGATGTATATGTACATATATATGTACATATACATATACATACATATATATATATACATATCTAGATATATACATATATATGTATATATATGTAGATGTATACATATATATTTGTATATATACATATATATGTATATATGTGTAGATATATATATGTACACACACACACATATATGTATATATATATATATATATATATATATATATATATATATATATATATGTGTGTGTGTGTGTGTGTGTGTGTGTGTGTGTGTGTGTGTATATATATATATATACATACACATCTACATATATGTACATACACACACACACAAACACACACACACACACACACACACACACACACACACACACATATATATATATATATATATATATATATATATATATATATATATATATATATATATATATATATATATATATATATATATATATATATATATATATATATATATATATATATATATATGTATATGAACCAAGTGTTTGTCGGATAATTTTAGGGAACCACAATGCATGTGATGCATAATCCCTCGTGTGAATTTTTTGAACCTATATAATCATTCGAAGGATTATGCATCATATGAGTCGATCGTTTGTACAAAATTTCCTCGTGTGATGCATAACCCCTCCGTTTGATGAAGATCCACTCGTGTGATACACAATCTTTCGATGTGATGCATAATCTCTTGTGTGATGCAAAATATTCTTGTGTGATGCACAATGTATTTTTCTTACGATGCATTGCGGTTCTCCAAGATTCTCCAATGCTTAGAGGTTTTCCATTGAATCCAACCCTATATATATATATATATATATATATATATATATATATATATATATATATATATATATATATATATATATAAAATTGCATAATAGTAAGTATATCAATTAGTAATAAAATTGATGTTTAACTTTATAGACAAAAATCTACAATAGCTATAATAGATTTTTATAAATAATTAATTATAAAGTAGTAATTATAAAATGGACTAATCCAAAACTTTTATTACTAATAGTTGTTTTTAATTACTACAGTTAATTGACTATTTTTTAAAACATTTTTAAATGTTATTAGTTTTTTACACCATGAAAGACGCAAGTTATACGCAATGATCAAAATAATCTTGCAGAAGATTTAATTATCGACTTCTATTAAAATAATAAAATTAAGAAACTATAACTATGTTTTGTTTTGTTCATGGAGGAAATGTTATTAACCTCAGCTGTCGGATCTTGGGATCACAATAAAAAGAATTACAAAAAATTTTCAATAGTTTTTAAAATATACATTATATTATTATAAGGAACTAAAAATTTATAATATTTTTAAACGATAAATTCCGGGTAACAGACAATTAAACTATTAGTTTAATTTAGATATGAATGAACGAAGCTTGACAAATACCTTAGTCCTTTAGACGTTCCCATAGTTTAATTGTTTATAACGTTGAGTATTTATACCCAACTTTTCTCCGTTGAATCTCATATTAACAATATTAACAACTCAAGTAGTCAACAACTCAACATACCCCAACTAATTGAATTACTCAACCTTATAATTGAACACATAATAGCAACCAACTTTGTCCAATTAGACAATCTTAGCTAACTAAACTTAACCAACTCATAGAAATAACACATTATATCAACTGAAATCATTCCGTGTACCAGTTGATTTCAAGATGGCACAGGTTTCGGTTCACATTATCAGATTCAACAGTTTAAATATTTTTTACTCATCCCTGAGAAAGCTTAAAAGACCCTTTTGAGAAGGATCATGAGTCCGAGACATGTTTTGTTCTGTTGTTCATCTTCTTATCATTTAGTTGTGCATGTACTTCTTATTAGTGTAGTAATAATATTGGGCTCATTGGTCATTAGGCTTTTAGGGTTTCACATTCTAAGGTTTTGTTGTCTATATATAGGGCTATGGTTATGTTTTCAATTGATTCAATTGTATTGTATTCTTCTCTTGTTTGCATAATAAACCCTTTAATCATTCAGTTATATATTTGTCATCATGGTATCAGAGCTATCGATCCATGCTTGAAGATTCGTCCAAGGTATTGGTAACGTGTCCATTGTCGTCGTTAGCACAAATTGATGATGTGTTGATTTCTTGGTTTGTCATTTTCTTTAAACATCTTCGGCCAGATTTGCATAGCTGTGGGAAAAACTACGTTATTGCTTCGTCCACCGTTGAATCGTCACGAATTTTGGTGAGTAGTTTTGAAACACATATATCTTCAGTTTGACCATTGGGACTTTCGATTGATGCTTTCTATGTTGATTTATTAGTCATCGAATTTGGTTGTTTTCTTTTTGCACATTCGGCCATATTTGAGTTGTTATGGGAAAAACGGTCTTATTGAGTCGTCCACCGTTGGATCGTTGTGATTTTTGTACTGTAGGTCTAGACCACATTGATCTACACGTTGACCGTTGGGATCGTTGATTAAACACTCTTAATGAGCCCTAGTGTTCATCGAGGTTGGCTGGTTAATCAAATTAGAACAGCTTTGACAAAATTGGCATTACGCTTTCGTTCACTGTTGGATCGTGGCGACTTTTTGGCTGTACATTTTCAACTCATTGATATTCAATCTGACCGTTGGGATCTTTGATTTGAATTTACTACTAAGGGTTATTGCAAGTTGAAGTAGGCTGCAGAGCATTTTTTTATTTCATAGGGTACTCATTTGTGAGTTTTCAAGTTTGTGTTTTCGCTAGGGTTGGAGGTTGAAATTGTTTGGATATTTGGTTGGTATTAAGACTTTGTTTGTGGATATTTTTGCCACTCTTTGTCGGTTCATTGCCTTCATTGGTTCGTTGATTATAGATAAGGATTTTGGTTGCAGTTCATTGTTAATGGTTTGTTGATTGGGCTAAGGTTGGTTGATTGTGGTTTAAGTTGAGGTCACAATGGTTGGGTTGGATCATTTGGTTATTGAGGATTTCAAACGATTTTCATTCATTATCATCTATGTCAGCCTCTCCATCAGGTTTGTCTCCGGCTAATAAATTAAGTGTTCCTTTATCCTTATGGATATTAGATTCTGGGGTATCTCATCATATGTCTCCACATTTATCTTCATTTGTTTCTCTATCTTCTGGTTCACCTATATCTATTATGTCTGCTAGTGGAATACCTATGCCATTGGAAGGTGTTGGTTCTGTTGTCACACCTCATGTGTCACTTCTTGAAGTGTATTATGTTCCTAAACTTGCCTTAAATCTTGCGTCGGTCAGTCAATTGTGTAAATCTGGTTATTGGTTTTTCTTTTCTGATAATACTTTTTGTGTGCAAGACCCACGTTCTCTGACAGTGAACGGGACAGGCCGTAGGCTAGGTGAGCTCTATGTTGTGGATGATCTCAAGGTATCTGATGTTGCTACTTCAGGTTTTTTATCTTATTTTTATTTGAGTCGTTTGTCATCCAATTTTTATTTATGGCATTCCCGTTTGGGTCATGTGTCTGCATCTCGTCTACAGTTCTCAGCTTCTACAGGTGCTTTAGGTCAATTGAGCAAATCTGATATATCAGACTATAGTGGTTGTAAACTTGCAAAATTTTCTGCTTTACCTTTTAATAAAAGTACCTCTCCTTCTTTCGCACCATTTGATCTTATTCACTCTGATGTATGGGGACCCTCTCCTGTTTCTTCTAAGGGAGGTTCCAAATATTATGTCTCGTTCATTGATGACTATACTCGATATACTTGGGTCTATCTTATGAAACACAGATCTAATTTCTATTCTATTTATAGTGAGTTTCGATCTCTTGTTAAAACCCAACACTCTGTTGTTATCAAATGTTTTAGATGTGATTTAGGGGGAGAATATACACCTAATGACTTCACACAGTTACTTGCATCTGATAGGACATTGTACCAAACTTTGTGTACTGACACTCCTCAACAAATGGCGTTGCCGAAAGAAAACATCGTTATCTTGTTGAGACTGCTTGTTCCTTGTTATTGTCTTCTAAGGTACCTAGTATGTTTTGGGGTGAAGCAATTCACACTGATGTCTATGTTATTAATCGAATTCCTACTGCTCATAATTCTAGTCTCTCTCCTTTTGAAAAGCTTTATGGTCATAAACCTGATTATAATTCCTTATGTGTTTTCAGTTGTGCTTGTTTTGTTCTTCGTCCTCATGTGGAACGTAACAAATTGTCAGCTCGATCTGCTTTGTGCGTCTTTTTGGGATATGGGATTAGTCAAAAGGGCTATCGTTGTTTTGATCCAGTGAGTCAAAAGCTCTACGCGTCGCGTCATGTCACTTTCTTGGAACATATTCCTTTCTATTCGATTCCCGCTCAGTCTCATGACATGACACGATCTGATATCCTTTCTATTGATCCTTTTAATGATGAGACTGATAATACCACTTCTGATATCCAAATCAACAAATCTGATATACGACAACTGAGATGCATACAACATTGGATAACTCTGTTTCAGGGACACCTGTAGCTCATCCCATGCCTACTTCTATTCCATCGCCGGTTGAGATCGCAGAGGTCCCTACTGTACGCAAGTCAACTCGCCCTCGTAAGTGCACTAAACTCCCAAGTTTTGCTTACTCGTCGTACTCTGCTTCGTTTGCTTCTTTTATTGCTAAAATTCATAATCTGTCTAAACCCAACTCTTTTAGAGAAGCTATTTCTGATCCCCTTTGGCAGAAATGCTATGGCTGAGGAATTGACTGCCCTTCATCAGACTAATACGTGGGATTTGGTTCCGCTGCCATCTAGAAATCATACTATTGGCTCTCGTTGGGTGTATAAAATTAAGACTAAGTTTGATGGGTCTGTTGAACGGTATAAAGTCCGTCTTGTTGCTAAGGAATATTCACAAGAATGTGGTATGGATTATGAGGAGACTTTTTCCCCTGTACCCTAAATGACTACTGTTCGTACATTGATTGCAGTACCCTCTATTCGTAAGTGGAAGATTTCTCATATAGTTGTCAAGAATGCTTTCTTGAATGGTGATTTACGTGAGGAGGTTAATATGACACCTCCTCCTGGCGTTGCTCACAAGCCCGGAGAAGTATGCCGTCTGCGCAAAGCTTTATATGGTCTCAAACAAGCTCCTCGTGCTTGGTTTGAGAAGTTTTCCTCAGTAATCACATCTCTTGGTTTTCGTTCTAGTAACCATGACTATGCTAGGTTTGTTAACTGTATGAGTGCAGGATGGATACTCTTGTCTGTGTATGTTGATGATATGATTATTACTAATGATGATTATGTCGGTATTGAGTCCTTGAAGCGTGATTTAGCTCATAGTTTTGCTATGAAGGACTTGGGGTTGCTTCGTTATTTCCTGGGAATAGAGGTTGCCCACTCTGACAAGGGATATCTTTTGACTCAGTCTAAGTACATTTCAGATTTCTTTGAACGTGCTCGCCTATCTGACAACAAGACTGTGGATACTCGCTTGGCAACTAATGCTCGTTATACTCCTAGTGATGGTGTTCCTCTTGATGATTCGACTCTGTATCGTACCATTGTGGGTTGTTTGGTTTATCTCATGGTCACGAGACCAGATATTGCTCATGTTGTCCATATTGTTAGTCAATTTGTGACTGCTCCTACGACTGCACACTGGGGGGCGGTCCTTCGCATTCTGAGGTATCTAAGGGGCACTCAGTTCCAGACGCTTATGTTTATCGTCATCTACTTTTGACCTACGTGCTTACAGTGATGCTCATTGGGCTGGGGATCCTACTGATCGTAAGTCCACAACTGGCTTTTGCGTCTTTCTTGGAGATTCACTTGTTTCATGGAAGAGTGACAAGCAGGATGTTGTTTCTCGCTCTTCTACTAAAACCAAGTATCGGGCTATGGCTGCTACTACTAGTGAGGTTGTTTGGCTATGCTGGTTTCATGCTAACATGGGTGTTCGATTATCTCAGTCTACCCCGATACACTATGACAACAAAAGTGCTATACTGATAGCTCGTAATTCGGTTTTTCATGAACGGAAGAAACACATTAAGATTGATTGTCACTTCACTCGTCATCATCTTCAGATGGGAATGATTTCCTTGCCGTTTGTTCCTTCCGCTTTACAAGTTGCTGACATTTTTACTAAGGCACAATCTACTTCTCGTTTTCGTTTTTTGTCGGACAAACTCTCAATGTTCATTGTTGTGTCATTGTGAGTTTGAGGGGGGATATTAGTGTAAAAAATAATATTGGGCTCATTGCCCATTGAGCTTTTATGGTTTCACATTCTAGGATTTTGTTGTCTATATATAGGGCTATGGTTATGTTTTCTATTGATTCAAATGTATTGTATTCTTCTTTTGTTTGCATAATAAACACTTTAATAATTCGGTTATATATTTGTCATCACTTTTGATGATTAATGTTTTGATTACGCATATTATTATTATTTTTACAAGTAATATACTTATATAACCTTCCCAATTTTATGCTTGGTCTGTTGACCAAGTAGACAACTATCCAATTGTAACAAAATTGACATAAGATTAAAACATATATAGAAATAAAAATATGATTACCGGCCAAAAGAATGATTATCATTTAATCTAAATAGAAGTGATTCAATGAAAATATGATTATCAAATGACTATTTTTTTAAACGTATAAAAAAATGATTATCAGATGTATTATTAAAAAAAGGGTTAATTAATTGTTAGGCACAAAAAGGCCTCAGTCAAACCTGCTTTACATCTTAGGGGATGATTTTTAATCAAACATGTTTGATGCACTTGAAGGTATAATTTAAGGCCCATTTATGCCTTATTGAAACCTGAAAAGTGATTTGCAATATGAGTCAAAGTTGTTTACCCTGTTGCATTCATTGCAACAAAGGTAGATTGTTCAAACTATTCTGTCTGCTGAACAGGTTGGACATAAACTGTCTATGCTGCTCTGTTCTGTTGAGCAGCTTGGACAGATTCTAAGTATTCTGTTCTTTGTGAATAGAACATGTTCTTTGTGAACAGGCTAAACACTTTATGGAATATGTTTCCAAGTCCTCATGTATTTTTTTCGGCTACAAGATTAGTTTACAAGTCAAAGACAAAGTGGAAAACAGAAACTGCAAAAGCCTGCCTACGCTGTTCTGTTACATGAAGACAAAAGGACATTTCAAATGGGTGACAGACCATTTCTTATATCAAAATGGCCTTAACAAAAGAAGAAAGATTCAAAGTTGACATTCCTCTTTTGGTTAAAGGCTTATGCAACAGAGACAAAAAGAAAAAGACAAAGATTCTGCCACATGAAGACAAGTCTGCTTTTTCAGAATGTGCAGAAAATTTGTTTTGTCTTTTTGGAAAGACTTTCCACTATCTCATCGTCCAATGAAGAAGCTTCACTGAGATTCTCAGTGAGAATATAAAAGGAAGCTTCTAAGGATTGTGAGATAACTAAGAGTGAGAAATTCAGATCATGCATTGAAGTGTGTTATTCCATGCATGCAAGTCTTCTTGAATAGAACAGTAACGTGTGTCTAAGCTGCTCCTATTCAAGCTGTCCATCTGTGTCTTGTAAAATCAGTGAGTTCATCTAAGTGAGTGTATTCATTGTATCTAGTCTGAGTGTGTCTTAGATTAGTTGAACATCTGTTGTATCTGTCATCTCAGCTTGAACCTTTCCGCAGTTAAGCTTGTTTCTAATTAACACTTGTTAATAGTATACACAAACATTGAGAAAAGAGTGTTGAGTTCTAATTTGCTGTATTCACCCCCCCTCTACACCTTAGAACAATACTCTAGGGAAACCGTTTGGGACCTACAACTGATATCAGAGCCAGGTTGAGTGTGTGTTAACTCTAGATCTCTCATTCTCACTACTTTCCCATGGACAACAGTGCTACCAGTTCCTCCTCTTACTATGACAATGGTTCAATGGCCAAACCCCCCAAATTCAATCATCAAAACTTCTCTGGTTGGAAGTGCAGAATGATGCTCTACTTAGAGAATCTGGATGTACAACTGCCAGAGATAGTAATGGAAGGTCCCTATGTGCCAACTTCTGTTACTACTATCACTCCTGCTATTGAAGGAGCTGCCCCTGAGATCAGAACCTTTGAGAAGGCCAAAGCTCAATGGTCTGATGAAGACAAAAGGCTGGTTGCTCTTGATGCAAAAGCCAGGAATAACCTGTCATTTCTCTTCCTGATGATGTGTTCAAACAGGTTGAGAAAATGAAGACTGCAAAGGAGATGTGGGATACCTTGTGTACCGTCTATGATGGTCCCACAATCACACTGTATAAAAGGATTAACAATCTTGTTAGATAGTATGAACTCTTCTTTGCAAAACCAAAGGAGTCTCTCACAGAAACCTATACCAGGTTCACTGCTCTTATCAATGATCTCAAAGCTGTTGGGATCACAAAGGATAGTTTAACTCTGGTGAACAAGTTCCTAGACATCCTGCCTGAAGAATGGAACTATTTTTCTACTATCTTGAGAAATTCAGGCACCATCAAAGGTATAGATCTTGTAAATTTGTATGGATCCCTACTGAATGATGAGCAGTCAAGGCAACAGAAAAGAAATGTCTTGGAAATGTCTAAGAGAGGTGTTGCCTTGGTGGCCAGCTTGAGACAACCTGTTGGTCAGGTATGTGATGTGTTCACACAACCTGATGATGAAAGGGAAGAGATCTCTGAAGAGGAAGACTGTGAAGATCTTGTTGAACTTGATGATGAGCAAATGATTGCAATGCTTGTCAAAAAGTTCAACAAGAAGAGGTTTGGTGGAAGAATGCTGCAGAGGAACTCAAATGTTGTCAAAAAGAAGGCATTTGATAAAACTAAGGCTGAGTGCTTTAAATGTGGCAGACTGGCCACATAGCTGCTGACTGTGTGTCTAAAGCTGTTGGTCAATCATCCAAACCATTCAAGACAAACAGGGATGATGGCTACAGGGTTAAGTACCTTATGGCCATGGCTAAGCTGAAAAATTTGGAAAACTCAGTGGCTACCAACAAGCAAAAGGGACTCATGGCCGAGACATGTGATTGGGAGGAATCTGACTCATCTTCAGATGAAGAAGATAACAACTGTCTGATGGCCAACACTGATGTCCCATCAACAAGCAACTTCAAACAAGACCTGGCTGAAGCTGAAGTCTTCAGCAGCTTAGAGAACTGGAATCCCACAATGATGTACAAGGTACAAAATTTTATGGCTTACAGTTCTGATGAAAAAGTAAAAATGTTTGAATATATGCTTGTTGATTTAAAAGCTGCTGTTGAGAAGCACAATATTTTACTGTCTGAAATCTCTAAGCTTACAACTGATGTTGACATAAAAACTAGTAAACTGGACAGTTTCCATAAGTTGGAAACTGAGCTTGATGAATTAAAACACATCAATTCCAATTTATTAGAGGAAAACAGAGAAACAGACATAAAACATGAAGTTTCAAAAGATTGTTGACTCTTAGTGCCAATCTGCACAAAAAGTCAGCCATTGCATCAGTCAACAGATCCATGCACAAATTCAAGCCTATCTTGGAGGGGATCTTGACAAAGCAGCTTCTATCCACTCTTGGTGAGCTTCCCAGCACTTTCATCCAAAAAGTAGATGGTAAGTTACTCTCAACAAACAGGTTTGTCAGGCCCCCAAAATACTGACAGCTTGTGTGAAAATGCCCCAAAAACTGATGATGGAATATGTTCTTCATCAAATCAGCCTGCTAAGTGCTCTGTTGGTTCACACAAGTAAAAGAAAGGAAAACAAGCTCAAGCTGCAGTTGCGGACTCTAAACCAGTTGACAAAACAGGCTCTGGGTCTAAAGCTGATAGTAAGAGACCTGTTAATCCTTTTGATGCTAATCATTTTGAGAAAAAGTTTTCAAAAGGTAAGCATCCTGCTTTCAGCAGGGGTAAGTCTCATGTTGAAAGTAAATCTGCTGTGATTTCAAATAAGTTTTTAAATCATAGTGGAAAATTGGTTATAAATGAAGGTAAGTCTTCCAAAACCAAAAGCTGTGATTATGTTGATAGGCAACATCCATCACATTTCAGTAAGAGCAAAGGCAAAACCATTGCTTAACCTGATAAATTTGGGAATAAGTTTCCCAAACCTACGGAAGGTCAAAGGCCAATCAAACTTCTTGTGTTTGATATCTGTCCTCCCAAAAAGAGGAAAGAAGATACATGCAAAGTTGTTCCCATTGTGCCTTCCACCCAAACTGTTGATTCAGCTAAGAACAGTAATAAGTTTGCTAAACCTGCTAACAAGAATCAACAAAAATAATTCAGAATATGCTTCTGGAGGCTCTTCTTCCAGAAAGGCTAAAAAGAGAAAATGTTATAAGTGTGGGAAGAAGACACATATGGCCAAAGACTGTCCTGAAACTGAGCACATGAGGCCTGTTGACTCTGCTAGTTCCATCATTGCAAAAACGAGCAGTGTTGGAAGTAACATAGTCAATGAGGATGGTATCCAAGCTGATACTATCCATATAGGAAATATAAGTGTGAATATCACTGAACCATCAACAAATGTTGATGAAGTAGGAGAACTCATCCCTATGATGAGTTCCCCTAAAAACAACTAATATTTTCTCATGACACTCTGCAGGACAAACAAGCATCCCAGGTTTGGTACTTGGACAGTGGCTGCTCAGGACACATGCCAGGTTGCAAGGAACTGCTGAGTGATCTCAGGCCTGAAAAAGGGCCAAAAGTCACATTTGGTGACAATGTACAGGGATCCATAGAAGGATATGGAACTCTTCAAGCTGGTGCTGCTGTATTCAAAAGGGTGGCCTATGTGTCTGGGTTGAAACATAATCTTGTAAGCATAAGTCAACTGTGTGATGTCGGCTACAAGGTTAACTTTGATGAGCACCTGCGTTACATATTGGATCCCCAAGGCAAAGTTGTGATGTGTGCACAACGAAAGAAAGGTGTATATGTTGTGGACATGAAATATGCTGATCCCAAAACCGAAACCTGCTTTATCTCAAGAAGCAATGCAGACCTGAACTGGTTATGGCACAAAAGGCTATCGCACCTGAACTTCAAGAATATCAACAAACTCTGTAAGAAAGAGTTGGTAACAGGTTTGCCCTCTAAAACCTTTGTTAAGGATAAACTCTGCACAGCTTGTGAGAAAGGCAAGCAGAGAAAATCATCTTTTAAATCTAAGCAAAATTTCTCTATTGATACTCCTCTCTTTTTAATCCACATGGACTTGTTTGGACCAGTCAGTGTCCCAAGCCTAGGAGGAAGAGGATACACTCTAGTAATGGTTGATGAGTTCTCCAGGTTTACATGGGTGATCTTTCTTAAGAGCAAAGGAGAGGCTGCTAGAGAAATCATTGGATTTATCAAAAAGATGGAAATGTTGAACTCTGCTCAAGTAAAGCAGCTTAGAAGTGATCATGGTACTGAATTCAGAAACAGTACTCCTGAGGACTTCTGTGAAGAAAGAGGGACCTCATAGAATTTTTTAGCAGTAAGAACTCCACAACAAAATGGAGTTGCTGAAAGGAGAAACAGAACTCTCATTGATGCTGCTAGAACCATGCTGTGTGCATCAGGTTTACCTTCATCATTCTGGGCTGAAGCTGTTAATACTGCATGCTTTACCCAAAATAGATCCTTGGTGGTGAAAAGGTTCAACAAGACTCCTTATGAGTTAATCAAAGGGAGGAGGCCAAACATTAGCTATTTCCATGTGTTTGGATGTCCCTGCTTCATTCTGAATCAGAGGGACTAACTGGCAAAGTTTGAACCCAAAGCTGATGAAGGTGTGTTTGTTGGATACTCTGCTATCTCCAAAGCCTACAGAGTTTACAACAACAAGAGAAAGGTGATAGATGAATCTATCAATGTCACCTTTGAAAAGTCTTGGAATGCCTCCACCAAAGTTGTTCTTGAATCAGTTTCAGGAGAGTTCAACTTTGATGATCTTATGCATTCCATCAATGAAGAAAAAGACTCAAAAGCTTCCACTACATCTAAAGTGGAACCTGTTAATCATGATGGGCATGATGATGGCTATGTTGATACACCCTGTGTGAATAAGTGTACTGACATTATTACAAAATCATGTCCTGAACCAATCAATGCTGATTTTCCTGGATCCTCTGCTGATATGTTCAACACTGGAGAGTCATGCTCAACAAGTGAACAGGCTTAAGATATCAGTGTATCTGAAAATCTTGAGAGTTGCTCAACAGGACCTGTTGAAGATGCAAATAACTCAGGAGAATCCTCATTGAGGAAAGATCCTACGTGGATCAGGTGTCACCCAAATGATCAAATAATTGGTGACATCAACAAAAGGGTGCAAACAAGATGGGACATCTTAGGAAACTTTTGTATATTTTCTAGCTTTGTGTCCCTGATGGAGCCTAAAAAGGTGGATGAAGCACTGAAAGATGCCAATTGGATCACTGCCATGCAAGAAGAGCTCAATCAGTTTGAGAGAAACAAAGTACGGAAGCCGGTCCCTCCTCCTAAAGGAAAAACAATAATTGGCACCAAATGGGTTTTCAGGAACAAGATGGATGAGCAAGGTCATGTCATTAGAAATAAGGCAAGACTAGTTGCTCAAGGCTACAGACAGGAAGAAGGCATTGACTATGATGAAACATTTTCTCCTGTGGCCAGGTTAGAGGCAATTCGTTTGTTTCTAGTCTACGCTGCTCAAAAGAGCATGACGGTATTTCAAAAGAATGTGAAGAGTGCATTTTTGAATGGCAAGCTGCAAGAAGAAGTCTATGTCAAGCAGCCACCAGGTTTTAAAAATGAACATCATCCAGGTTTTGTCTATAAGTTGGACAAAGCCCTCTATGGTCTAAAACAAGCCCCTAAAGCCTGGTATGACACTCTAACTGATTTCCTTATGAGCAATGGTTATTCTAGAAGTAAAGTGGATACCACACTGCTCATAAAGAAGGTGAAGTCTGATATTATGCTTGTTCAAATTTATGTGGATGACATAATATTTGGTTCTACTAATGAGCAGTTCTGCAAGAATTTTTCACTACTCTTGAAATCAAAATATGAAATGAGTATGACGGGAGAACTTACTTTCTTTTTAGGATTACAGGTTAAACAAACCTCAAATGGAATTTTCATAAATCAAAGAAAGTACACTTTAGATGTTTTGAAAAAGTTTAAATTTGATCAAAGTTCTCCTATCAAAACCCCAATGGCAACCAATATAAAGTTAGATGCAGATGCAAGTGGCAAAGCTGTTTCAGTAACAGCTTACAGAGGCATGATTGGGAGCTTGCTATATTTAACTGCTAGTAGACCAAATATTATGTTTGCTACCTGTTTATGTGCTAGGTTTCAAGCTGATCCTAAAGAATCACATTTAGCTGCTGCAAAAAGAATTTTAAGATACCTTAAGGGTACACCAGGTTTGGGTCTTTGGTATCCCAAAGACTCAAGTCTTGAGCTAACTGGATATTCAGATTCTGATTTTGCAGGCTGCAGGCTAGACAGAAAAAGCACAACAGGTGGGTGTCAACTCCTTGGTGGTAAGTTGATAAGTTGGTGTAGCAAGAAGCAAATCTCAGTTTCTACTTCTACTGCTGAAGCTGAGTATATTGCTGCTGGAAGCTGCTGTGGGCAGATTCTGTGGATGCAACATCAGCTTGAAGACTATGGACTTGTATATAGGAAGACCCCTATTTTGTGTGATAATACAAGTGCTATAGCTATCTCCAACAATCCAGTATTTCATTCCAGAACAAAGCATATAGAGGTCAGACATCATTTCATCAGGGATCACATCCAGAAAGGTAATGTGAAGGTAAGTTTTATTTCCACAGATGAACAGCTGCAGACATTTTCACCAAGCCTCTTGATGAAAACAGGTTTAATTATCTTGTAAGAAAGCTGGGCATGTTAAATAAAAGTGACTAAGTGTCCAAAATGCTCTAAGTTATTATATGTCTCACACTGCTCAAGTTTCTCAGAACAGCTTAGGCAGAACATGCTATGCATGTTCTCCACTTAGCCAATTTCTGAAAACTTCAATAGCTTGAGCGTATAACAGGTTTGACAATATCAGTTTTCACCTCAAACCTGGTATGTTGATCACACCTCCAACCTGCTCACTTCCTCAATCTGTCATACAAGACATTGTCTTGTAACCTGGGCAGCTATTGAACACAACCTGTTCTTGCATAGTTGCACAGGTTGAATGAACAGCTTGAAGAATGAACAGCTTGTGATGACCCTGCTCATCACAGGTTTTACCAACAGCTTAGACCCTTAGTTTTAATTACCTTTCTTCACGATTAAGTTATTTAATTTCTGTATTTATTTAACTTCATTATTGCGGATAATGTGTGTTAACGTGTGTTAGTGACTAAAAAGGGCTCAAGTGGTCTGACAACCGTTCTGACATGGACAACCGTTCCGTTTTCCGTTAAAGAACTTTTCAAATCAACCGCCCAAACTTTTCTCTCTCATACCCACCCACATTCAAACCCTATAAATACCCCTCTACTATTTCATCTTCGTATTCCTTACTGCTACCATAACTTCCAAAGAACCCTAAATTCGACTAAGTGTCTTGTGCTCATATCTTCACTATTCTCACCATGGCTCACCAAAACAACCCCTTGCTCCCAGTATTTGTTGGTACAGATGTTCAGAAACATCCTAATGTTACCACAATTCTAACACTGAAACCCACAAACTACATAGCCAACCTAACCATTCCCAAAAACTATGTGGGAAAGGTTATGAGAATATGGTGGAGTTTCTAAAGGTTCACCCTCTGCATTATGCCATGACTTCCACCCCTGGTGTCTTGTACCAGAAATGGTCTATGAGTTCTGTTACACCTGTGCCTACGTCCCAGCAACCAAAGTCATAAGGGGAACCATTTTCAATGGGACTCGGACCATTGAGATCACTAATGGTCTTATCAGGGAAGTTCTTCATCTCCCTGTGGCTGGAACTTATGATCAGCCACAACATGAAAATGATCAAATGGGAAATCTGCTACGCTTTTGTGGTGTAGCAGAACCCAAGATTGGAGCGACTCTGTTCAGGAAGGATCTATCACCTACTTACAGCTTCTTATTTGCCTCAGTGGTGATGTGCTTTAGCAGCAAAGTTGGTTCCTTTGACCAACTCAGCCGTGATGAGATCCCAATAGTCCTACAGCTCGTAGACGGGACTACTATGAACATGGCTCAGTAGATTTTCATGAATTTGAGGAATCTGGTGCAGCAGGAAACACGTTCAGCTGCTGTTCGATATCCACGGTTTCTGAGCCTCATTTTCAAGCATGTCTGTGGTGAGAATTTATACAACTCTCAGCCTATGTTACGCGTACTGCTGCTTCCCCAGTGATTGGGAATAGAGTTTTCTACACCCTTATACTTCCAAATGAGCCTCCTCTCTCTACACCAATGAGGAGGTTGCTTGGTATGCTGGAAGGACCCTCTACTGTGAGGGTGGATCCAGTGACTGCTCCCAAGGGAAAATCCAAATCCAGGGCCAAACTTGTTAAAAGGGTCCTGGAATCCAAGTCTGCCCCATCAGCCTCTGTGACTGAGGGGGAGTAGGCTTCTCACTCTGGTTCATATGTTGAACCTGAAGCCTTTGTGGCTGGTGCCTCTGTGGCACCTGAGACTATGGAACAGGCCAAGCCACCTGTTTCTGACCCAGTCTCACCACCAGTCCAAACAGAACCTCTCATCACGTCTCCACAACTTCAATCCTCCACCTCATCTCTCAAATCCTACAGACGCAAAACGTTAGCCAAAAAGAAACAAACAGACCAAACTAACCCCTTTGACCCCTCTCAACAGGAGTCAGTTAACAAAGAAGCAAACCCTGCTGCCTCTCCTATTTTAGGAGAAGGTTCAACACACTTGGAGCAGGCTTCACTCCAACAACAGTCTACCCTGAGTCAGCCTAGGCCCTCTGGTTCCTCCCAACAGGAGCCAGTTGTAAATATGGAGACTACCACATCAACTATTCCAGCCTCCCAACAGGCTGAGAATATTGAAAGACAGGAGTTCACTCCACTCCACACTGAGTCCACACAGTCTCCACTCCATACTTCTCCTACACAACCTGAGTCTGCACGAGTTGCCAAGCCTGCTGGATTAGACCATCCAGTAGATCAGCCTCCAAATTCTGCTCCTCATGATACAGCTGTTGTACACCTAACACCTGCTGAAGGACCAACATCCCAAGCTGAGGAACCACAGGGAACAGACCATCCCTCTGGTGAGGCTGCACCTCAAATGTAAATTCCATCAACAGGTTTCACCACTGCTGATGTTGAGATGCACATCCCATATCCCCATGATGAGGCACCTTTAAACCAAGGTGCTGCTGAGGGAACCACCCCAGGCTTTGATGAAGGTGTTGCAACACAAGCAGCATCTGAAAGGCCACCATCTTCTACCCCTTCTCATGATGAAGCAGCTACAGCCACTGCTGAGGGACCCATTGACCCTTCCAAACTGGGCCATATTACTTTTGCCCAGGCTATGGAACTTCTTCTGCAAAAGTAACCCTTCCCTCTCCATCACATCCTCAAACACCTGCCTCATCCTCGTCCCATTATCATTCTTCACCATCTACACAATCCAAACAGTCCACCCATACTCCCCCATCCCCCAAAGATCTTCCTTTGAAGGACCAACTTTCTTTGCTGACCAACAAAGTTGGCTCTTTGAAAAGTTCAATGACTTCTCTACCCTCCATAATCTCAGACTCTCTGTCTGCACAGCTCAAAGGATTCTTTGATCTGTTCAAGAATTCCTTTCCAACCACTCCCCAAGCTGATCAGTCCTCACAGCTGCTTGCACTCACTGCATAGCTGCAAAATATCTCCACTACACTCTCCTGTATCCTTTCAAATCAACATGACTCTGTGTCCTCCATGACAGCCATATCCCAACAGCTGTCCACTCTCCTCACCACTTGCACTACTACCCTTCCTACTACACTGGCCAGCTTAAACAATCTCGTTGTCTCTTTGTCTAATTCTGTGTTAGCAAACCTTGATGATGTGCAAGACTCTCTTGAATTACATAATGCACAGCTTCAAAGTTTGCTGTTCACAGCTTCTGACAGAGCAAATCTCGCTAACCTGTCCTCAATTGCTGATTCCCAATCCTCCTCTCTTCAGACCTGCCTTACCCAGCTTGTAGAGGTTAAGAACATTCTGGCTTTCTTAGTGCATAGCCTGGTTGGCCCCAAGCCTGCTGCCAAAACTGCTGCTAAGCCTGGTGAATTTGTTTCTGCAGACAGACCAGTTGTTGAAGGTTCTGAGCCATCTCCTTCAAAGGGGGAGAAGTTGTCTGCCTCAAAGACTAAGTCTGAGGGGGAGAAAACCTCTTCTCCTTCTAAGGAGAAATCAGCATCTATTGGTCAAGCAGCAGGTGCATCACAAACAGGTCCAACTGAAGATGTCTCCCATCACACTGAAGCTGCTCAGCCTACTCAGGCTGGATCTCCAAACCTGCACAAACTAAGGGGGAGTAATCCATTCATGGGGACAGGCCAAGCAGAAGGAGGCATCTGATTCTGCAAGAAGAAGAAGAAGAAGAGGAAGAGGTTCCTAAAGCTGTTCAAACTATAACAGCCAAAGGAAAGAATTAAGCACTTGTAGACCCTGACCACCAAAGAGAAGTGCAGCTAAAGTTTGACAATGCAAGGGCTAAGGAAATGGGTCTTCCTATGGAGAAATACTATGAGTACAAAGATGAACAGCACCAAGCCCTGGAAAGACTAAGAAAGGAAAAGCCTCAGCCAAAGCTGCCAGATCCTTTGCATTCAAAGAGGCAAGAAAAATTAAAATGCCTTCTTTGGAATTGCAAAGAAAATTGCTTGAAGCTGCTAAGGAGTCAGCGGTTGAAAAGGAAGGTGATAAGGAACAGGGTGCTCAGGTCTCAGTGACCAAGTCCAAGCAAGCATCCTCAGCAAGAGCCCAGATTCACTTTGACAATTTGGCAAGGAAAAAGTTCTTTGATGTTGCTGACAGAAGACTTGCCAACGAATCTATTGTCAAAGATGTTCCCATCTCAAGAAAAGGCAAACAGTGGAAGATTCAGATAGCCAGAATGGGTGCTACAGGCCCAGAACTGGAAGCATATGATTACACTGACATTGCTCAGATGGGATATAGAGAATGGGTAGAGTTGGCAGTTGCCCTGAACCAGTCTAAGTCTGAAACAGCTAAGACTATCAGGGCATATGTCAAAAAGTTGATGGAAAGAGTGAGAGATCTTGGCCTGATCTCAGAAGAACAAAGTAAGGGAATCTTAGTGTCTACCCCCAAAATAAAGGCCAAGAGGAACAGAAAGGATACAGAGCTGGAGGAACTCCTGATCATGATTGAACAAGGTGATGTTGTAGTAGAAATCAAAGGAGTAGACCACATCCTGCTTAAAGGAGTGGAATTTGAGGATGGCAAGCTGATTTAAGAACCTGAGCTGGGGGTATTTTTTGTAGATCCCATGACAAAGAATAAGTGCTTCCAAAGAGCATCAGACTTGCACAAAGTGGGTCTTAAACAACTTGTTGCATTCAGACTTGCAAACTCCTTCAGGCAATCCATAAAGTGGAGAGCAGCCATCTGGGACCAGCTCAGAGGCTTCTATGAAAGAGGGGAGCTTCAACATCCCAGTTTCATGTTTCTCAGAGTTGAAATAGAGGAACTGGATGAAACCAGAGAGCAGCTTGAAGAGTTGTTCGAAGAAGGAGTACCACTATCTGAGTAGGTGAAGAATGGAAGCTGTCCATCTGTTGGACAGGCTTGCCATTATTTGCTCTCATCATCAACAGTCCAAATTGTTGAATTTCTATGTACATTAGTTGTACTTTGTTACATTAGTTGTAACTTTTATTTTTTTACATCAGTTGTAATATGCACTAGTACATCAGTTGTACTTTTGTAAAAACATGTGTTGTTTGTGTAATAAAAAATTAGTATATATATAAACTAATCTTTTACTATACTTTGATGTTATAATTTCATTTCAGAAAAATGTATTGTAAAAATATATAGTGGTTATTGATAAATTCAGCTTAGACTGATTATTGCAAATAGGGGGAGATTCTTAGGCACAAAAAGGCCTTAGTCAAACCTGCTCTACATCTTAGGGGGAGATTTTTAATCAAACTTGTTTGATGCACTTGAAGGTATAATTTAAGGCCCGTTTATGCCTTATTGAAACCTGAAAAGTGATTTGCAATATGAGTCAAAGCTGTTTACCTTGTTGCATTCATTGCAACAAAGGCAGATAGTTCAAACTGTTCTGTCTGCTGAACAGGCTGGACATAAACTGTGTACGCTGCTCTGTTCTGTTGAGCAGCTTGGACAGATTCTAAGTGTTCTGTTCTTTGTGAACAGGCTAAACACTTTATGGAATATGTTTCCAAGTCCTCACGTATTGTTTTTTGCTACAAGATCAGTTTACAAGTCGAAGACAAAGTGGAAAACAAAAACTGCAAAAGCCTGCCTACGCTGTTCTGTTACATGAAGACAAAAGGATATTTAAAATGGGTGACAAACCATTTCTTATATTAAAATGGCCTTAACAAAAGAAGAAAGATGCAAAGTTGACATTCCTCTTTTGGTTAAAGGCTTATGCAACAGAGACAAAAAGAAGAAGACAAAGATTCTGCCACATGAAGAGAAGTCTGCTTTTTCAGAATGTGTAGAAAAGTTTTTTGTCTTTTTTGGCTTAAGGATTGTGAGATAACTAAGAGTGAGAAATTCAGATCGTGCATTGAAGTGTGTTATTTCATGCATGCAAGTCTGCTTGAATAGAACGGTAACGTGTGTCTAAGCTGCTCCTATTCAAGCTGTCCAACTATGTCTTGTAAAATCAGTGAGTTCATCTAAGTGAGTGTATTCATTGTATCTAGTCTGAGTGTGTCGTAGCTTAGTTGAACATCTGTTGTATCTGTCATCTCAGCTTGAACATTTTCGCAGTCAAGCTTGTTTGTAATTAACACTTGTTAATAGTATACATAAACATTGAGAAAATAGTGTTGAGTTTTAATTTGCTGTATCCACCCCCCCCCCCTCCGGCCGTCTACAGCTTAGAACAATACTTTAGGGGTCCTTTTTGGGACCTACAATAATTATAACTTTCGTCACTGTGGTTAAATACAAATTATGCTTACATTTTTTTCACATCGAAATAACAATTTCAGTACCTATGAATGTTCTTGCTTTTGGTCTTTTGACCAGTCATTATTCAAAAAATGACCATTTTTCTATTGTAAATTTGTTTCAGTTTTAGTCCCTAACTAATTACTTTTTTTTTATTTAATTTTTAATTATTTTTTATTCTATCATTATTTATTTAATGTGTAGTTTTATTTATTATTACAATACGACTAAAGTAATAAACTTTTAATATATTGTGTTTTATTATTATTATTATTATCATCATCATCATCATCATCATCATCATCATCATCATCATCATCATCATTACTACTACTATTATTATTATTATTATTATTATTATTATTATTATTATTATTATTAATTCACGTATTTAAGTGAAATAAATTTATTTTCATTCTTTTATTTTTATTAATTAATATAAAACTTTAATAAAAAATAATCTTTTATATATATGTGTGTGTGAATAAGCCGTATTATATATTATTATTATTATTATATTTAATTTCAAACATATATTCAATTATATATATTTTATTTAACTTTTCTCTTTATTATATATTACTTCATATAAGTACCTATATATATAAACACTTTTTTTTCAAATTTATACATATGTGTATTAACTTGTACATTTTAATTTCATTATTATGTTAAGTCGATACGTATTAATTTGTTTTACAAAAATGTATGATAACGTTTTCATGAAATATATAAACTTAACATTCAATATCTTCTCATTTAAGTATTTTGAAAAATAATATTTATAAAACTACAAATATTCAATGTATTAACTCATTAAGTTTAGCTAGAACTACATGAAATATAACTATTCTTAAAGTATTAATTTCATTATAACATATAATATGTTAAATTCATATATACCGTTAAGTTTTATCTGCAAATATATATATAGAGTTTATATATATGTATAAAAAAAAATTTAACAAAAAAATTGTATATTTCCAAAAAACGTTATATTCGTATAGTTTTTTACAAATCAAATCAATATGTATTCACTTAACAAAATAATAAAATTGAAAGGTGCAAGTTAGTGCCCATATGTATAAATTTGACAAAAAAAAAATTAATTAAATATATATGTATTTGTATGAAGTAATATATAATAAAGTGAAAAGTTAAAATATATACATAAATAAAAATGATTTTTTAAAAGTGAAAAAAAATAAAAGGTAGAAATAATATAAAATATATGTACAAATAGTTGAATATGTGTTTGAAATTAAATATAATAATAACAATAATGCAAATTATAAATATATATATATATATATATATATATATATATATATATATATATATATATATATATATATATATATATATATATATATGTTATTTTTTATTAAAATATTATAATAACTAATAAAAATAGAACAAATTAACTAAATTATTGTTATATATAATATAATAATTAATAAAAATTATTACTTTAGTGAAAATGTAATAATAAGAAAAAAAAAGTACATATTAAATAAAGGGCAAATTACAATATTCGTCCCTATGGTTATATATAAATTATGCTTCTGATCCTTTTCATATCAAAATTACAATTTCAGTACTACTACTACCACTGCTGCTGCTACTCCTGCTACTGCTAACTAATACTACTAACTCCTCCCATCACCACCACCACCACTACGACGACTACTACTACTACTACTACTACTGCTGCTGCTGCTACTACTGCTGCTACTGCTACTACTACTGCTGCTGCTACTACTGCTGCTACTACTGCTGCTGGTGCTACTACGACTACTACCACCACCACTACCACCACCACTATGCGACTGCTACTGCAACGACTGTCTCCGCCGCCGCTACAGCTACTACTTCTACCGCTACAGCTACTACAGCTACTACTTCTACCGCTACAGCTACTACTGCTACTGCTACTACCACTACTGCTACTGCTACTCCTACTACTATTACTACTACTACTACCACTACTACTACTACATCTACTACTACTGTCGCTACTACTACTACTACCACTGCTACTACTACTGTCGCTACTACTACTACTACTACCGCTACTACTACTACTACTACTACTACTACTACTACTACTACTACTACTACTACTACTACTACTACTACTACTACTCTGCTGTTGCTGCTACTGCTACTAATGTTATTGCTGCTGCTACTGCTCCTGCTCCGACTGCTACTGCTGCTCCAGCTGCTGCTGCTCCTGCTACTGCTCCTGCTCCTGCTACTCCTACTGCTACTCCTACTACTGCTACTCTTACTCCTACTGCTGCTACTGAACTGCTACAGTTTGTTATAATTCATGTGATATGTTCTTTTCAGAATTATTTATTGGCTATGATAATAACCCTGATGAGTTGGTTGAGTTTAATTAGTCAATTACACCTGAAAATTGAGAAAATAGATTGATATTGCATGTAAATCTTAATCAGTTAAGATAATAACCGATTTATCATAATTATGGATTTGGGGTTGTTTTAATTAGTTAAATAGCATTCTAAACTCGGATTATTAATTTGAGTACAATAGAGTTAACGGGAATTGAATTAGTGGGTATTGAGTATGATACCCGTTGTAATAGGGGTTCGGGACCGAAAACGTATGTAAAGTCATATTATAGTTACTTAATTCATTCCCAGCTGAAATCAAAAGGTGTATGTGTGTGATTGCTGTGAGTACTAAGAAGAGTGATCTAGAAAGGAAGCTAATTAACAGCTAATTGCATGATCAAATCAAGGTTTCATTTTAGAGACTAGGTCATGAACTTCAAGCTCCAATTGAAAGCTAACGAGGTCAGTAACTGTTATCAAACGAAGTATTTATTGTGTGACGTTGTTATTATTAGGTGGGGATGAGTAGTACCCCCTGGAATTACATAGAAATCGATATGGGAGTTAACCTCATGGTTGTGCAAAAACAGAGAGCTTACTGCTCTGTTAGTAGCCACGTCGCGGCCGGTCGCGACCAGGGTGAGTTGATTAAGGTTGGTCGCTGGTAGTAGGACCGCGACCGAGATGGGGATCGTGGGCCGTATGAGCTTTGTCGTGCTCAGTTGAACTTGGCCGTGATAGAATGAGCAACGCGGGTGGCATCGCGACTGCAATGGCAGACCACAGTAGAATGATCGCGACCGCGATCGTGGGCGCGCTCCTGGCCGTGCACGTGGGAGTTGACCAGTTGACTTATGTTGAGTCCATGGATTTAATAGTATAGTTTTTAGATGTTCCTTGACTAGTAGTTACAGCGTTGTTGTGTTTATGTGTTGCAAGGATTTGTTGTTGATCCTCGGACCGGTCTAGACCGTCGTTGATTGCGTGATAGTAGTCGTCCATCATGTGAGTTACTTACCTTCTTTTAGTAGATGCACCAACGTTGATATTTGTATTTTAAAGTAGGTTTGTCCTTTACAATCCGGGTCCCATGACAATCCTTTTTATACGTTGATTACTTGTTAGCACACAACAAAGCACGTGGATTACTCGTAGAGTTGTTATACGTAGGGTAGAGGCCTGTTGGGTCATTCCCAACCAAGAGGTCCTGGCTTAGCCACTATTTTGTGGACTAGGCTTTGAGGGCTATTTCGGGTCGCTACCGATGAGGCATCGGGCTGTTGCCACCGGCCGCACGTAGAGTTGATTATCCAGTCGTTATATTGTGATAACTATTTTACAAATTTTACTTTAACGCTGTTTATCAGTAACTCATCATACTTATAGATGACAATTGTTTAAAATGTGCATCTAAGGTACGAGACCAGAGGTTAGAGATTCAGCGGGCACCAGTCGAGACCCGCCACGTGGACAGTAGTTAGGGGCTACTTCAGTAAGTACTCTTTTGTATGTTATGGTCTGGCGTATCGGCTAATCTGTATTTTGGATGAATGTAATCCTTAATTAAATTGTGGTTGACTAGACATTACTAACGGGGGTTGGTTCCCGTTTAGTTACGACTTTTATGCCTACTGTAGATATATTGTAGTTAATTAGCTGTTTATCCTTGACGATGAATATATTATTGGGTGACATGGAGTATAAGTCGTACGTCGTATTAGTAGAAGAAGTAGGGTGTTATAGCTTGGTATCAAAGCATTATTTTTAAGGTTTAAGTATCACTAGTGATGTTTAGGCTTAAACCAGTGTCTAGATTCTTGGGCTTGATCTCTGATGAGTAGGTCTAAGAAAATATAGAGTTATGTTATTGTTGTTATAGTAACATTGTTTATGTTATGTAAAGGTTCATGACAGATGAGCAGAGACTGGAGGGTCTCACCCGGGGACGTTTTTCAGATGAGGAGTTTGTCGTCGACTACATGAGGCATATGAGCAGGGACGTATCGAGGCTATGCTGTCCCTGAGTCAGGACACCAGTGGGTTAGGGGGTTCAGGAGAGAGGTCAACAGAGGGCCGAGATACCCGAGTAGGGTCATTGCGAGGAGTACGCAAGGGATGTAAATATAAGGAGATTCTTGCTGCACATCCACTTGAGTACCATGGAGCCTGGGGCCGTTAAGGCCATGTATTGCTTACAGGATATGGAGATGCTGACAGGGGTACTCGTTTTAGAGAGACTGAGCGTAGAGGAGGAGCATCGAGAACTGGTTCCATTTTGTGTCGGAGATGCTGACAGAGGCATACTGAGGAGTGTGATCCCCGGCACGTACGTTGCTTCCCTTGTTGCCAGCCAGGCCATACTCAGACAGATTGTACTTCTAAGGACCCGCTGTGTTTTAACTACGGGCGAGCCGGACATCATGCGCCGGATTGTACAGCCCCGCAACAGGGAGAATAGAGGTAGGGGAGTCGAGGCAACCTGCACAGGGACAGAGTTCTAAAGGTTCTTTTGCACGTAGAGATGTTGTTCCTCGAGCTCGAGGTCAGGTGTTCCAGTTGACGGCAAAGGATGCCAGAGAGACAGCTGACGTAGTTTCTAGTATGTTTATTCTGAACGTTTATAGTGCTCGAGTTCTGTTTGATTCTGGGGCAAACCGTTCTTTTGTGTCTTTCGCTTTTACTTCTTACTTCACGACTCCATCTGTTGAGTTACCGGAACCGTTGATTATAGAGTTAGCAGATGGCAGTGCCTTTGTAGTGAGGCATGTGTATGCTCAGTGCGTGTTAGAGATAGATGACCACCCGTTTAGAGTTGATTTACTGCCTATAGAGGTCGGTACTTTTGGTGCTATAGTGGGGATCGACTGGTTAGCTTCTCAGTGCGTGGACATTGCTTGTTTTTAGAGAAAATCGTCCGCCTACCAGTTTCAGAGGGTCGTGTCATCACCGTGTACGGAGAGCGTAGTAGAGGCAGTGTTGGCCTCATCTCTGCGGTGCAGGCTCGTTGTCACTTAGCCAAGGGTTGTTCCTCTAACCTAGCGTATGTCGTTGATGCGAAGAAGGAAAAGAGGAGTATCGAGACTGTCGAGGTAGTTTTTGAGTTTCCTGATGTGTTTCCTTAGGAGCTACCTAGGTTGCCACCAGATCGACAGGTAGAGTTCCGTATAGAATTGGTTCCAGGTGCTACTCCTATCGCGCACGCGCCTTACCGATTAGCTCTTACCGAGATGAGAGAGTTGATGAGTCAGCTTCAGGAGTTCCCGAACCACAGGTTTATTCGACCTAGTTTTTTACCGTGGGGTGCTCCAGTTCTTTTTGTTTAGAAGAAGGACGAGTCGATGAGGATGTGTATAGAGTATCATGAGCTCAGTAAGGTGACAGTGGAGAACCGTTACCCTTTACCGCGAATAGATGATTTGTTCGACCAGTTACAAAGGGCCAGTATGTTCTCAAAGATTGACTTGCGGTCAGGGTATCATTAGCTGAAAGTGCATGATTAGGACGTTGCGAAGACAGCGTTACCGATGAGATATGGCCATTACGAGTTCTTGGTTATGCCGTTTGGGCTAACCAATGCCCCGGCAACTTTATGGATCTAATGAATAGGGTCTGTCATCCGTATCTCGATTAGTTCATCATCGTGTTTATTGATGATATACAGATATACTCTCGGTCAGTAGAGGCGCATGCAGCCCATCTACGAGAGATTCTCGAGGTACTACGATGCGAGAAGTTGTATGCGAGAGATTTTGGGACATGTTTTCAGCTGGAAAGGTGTTTCTGTAGACCCAACCAAGATTGAGGCCGTTGTGAGCTGGGAGAGGCCGAGGAATGTGGTAGAGATTCACAGTTTTCTGGGGTTAGCGGGCTACTATCGTCGGTTCATCCAGGACTTTGTGTCACACCCCGATACCCCACTTGGCAACAAGGCGTGACGTCGAGGAAACAAAGTCATAATCATAATGAACGACCTCTAAATGAGACGTTTTCGACATGCATAAAATACAATTAGCGTTTTACAAGCATCACGAAATACAAAGTTCACTAGTGCGGAGATTAAAATACATGACAAAAAGTTTAAGTTACGAAAATCAACCTCCAAAACGTTTGAAATGTCCAATGACTCCGAAATCTTGAAAATCTTGTAAGAATGGCATGAATGTGATACCTTAGCCCTTATAGTCCTGAGAATAACATGCTAAATACGTCAACATAAAGTTGGTGAGCTAATAGGCTTACACGATAAATATAGACATTGTATGGATAGCACAAGATTTCATTGAGTTGTAAACAAAAGCGAGTAATATAATTTAAGTATTACCATAAGTCTCATGACCCCGAAACTTTACTATTGAGATCCCTATGTGGTATCCAACACCATAATACCAAGAAATGTCAAATGATTATGCATCCGTTTACAATTGTCGCGACCAACTCGGATGGGGGCGTCAACCCAATTAGATCTATCCATAATATTCACGTTTACGAAGTAATTAATGGTTCATGATTGAGAGAGGTAGTGATGTATAAGCTTATTTAATACATAAAATGATTCAAGTACTTGTGTCCATATAAAATAAAATGTTGAGCATGTATTCTCACCCCAAAGTAATACGAACAAGTAAAAAAATAGGGGCTATGAAAACTCACCGTAGTACTGAGCGTAAAAAATGATGATCGAGTCGTTGACTTGAATTGAAGCTTGAACGGAATTACCGAGTCTTAAATGATATGAGGGACTTAATAATGTCTATAAATGATAATGTGTATGCATGTATCGAAGTTTTTTGGCCTAGTTTGAGGTTGTATTTACCCAAGCTCCAAAATGATTTGGGCTTTGAAATTTTTAATCATGAAACTACTATATACAAGGAATTTTTCAAGATAAAAACGGTCATTTTTCGAGGTGTTTAGGTTATGGATAAGGTTCGTTAAAAACCCTATGTTTGCCACAAATGAGCTGTTAAACTTTTCGGTTCCCAATCAGTATTTGGGGGTACAAAACTCTGAGTTAAATATTCAAAACTTCCAGATCTTTAGTTAAGACATAGATCTAAATTCTAGAACAATAATCAACTCATTTCTATAAGTTTTGAATTAGTTATGATTTTTCAAAGTTAGTGTAATGATTCTGCCGAAAAATCCAAATTTCACAACCTTGCAACAACTTGTGATTCTTGTTGTTTATTCTTAAACCACATGTATAAAAGGTCATGAAACACATTTATGAACATTGTTTTCATAATATTTATGCCTACATTATGTGTTTATACTTTTATAAACACATTTGTAGTACCAACTTTAGAATAAAAACTAGATGTTCATAAGTTTTACTGTATATGCAACTTGTTCTTGTTGGTGGTTATATATTATGCAAAACTTATAATTACATAAATAAAAGAAATAATACAGTAGTTTTTTACTTACTTTATGAAATAAAAGAATACAATGAGTAGGGGAAGTGTTCTTGAAGTGTTTCACCAAAACTACTTGAATTTCTTGAAGAACACTTAAAAGCAAAGAATGTGTGATAATTGTGTGTATGTGTGTCGCCGGTTTTGGGAGAGCAAATGAGACAGGATTTTTGTGTTTGCAAGGTGAGAAAATAAATGAAAGGATGAGTCTCTATTTATAGAGAGGAAAAGGTGGTGAAATGATGAGAAAGATGGAGGTTGACTGAAGATGAAGTGAAATTGAAAGGAGATGGTGAAATAAAGTTGATGTAGATTGAGCAAGGCCTTCACAATATAAAATTGTAAGTCAATTGTTGTGTTGTCCTTCCTATGGCCGGCCTAAAGAATGTTTTTATAAAGATTTTTATTTTTTTGTATAAAAGTATTTAAAATGTATTCTTGTATTTTTCTTTTTTATATAATTTCATAAATACTTAGGAATAAACTAGTTTGATGAAATTTTTTTCTTGCATAATTAAAGTCATGAAAGGTTGTTAATGCATGATTAATGTTACTAATCTTAATTAACTCATGCACTTAGTTTTTTATTCTATTATGCCGTAACTTGATCGGATTAATTCCTTTGTCGTTTCATCAAATCACACTTGAAATTGTTTCTATTTGTAAGGAAATTCCTTATGAACTTGTTACTCACTTTGATTAATTACTAATGTCTATTGATTAAGTGACAAATGCTAACCTGATTTGGGCCGGTTGTTACAGTCTCCACCTATTAAGGGAATTTTGTCCAGAAATTTTATCGTGTTTCCTCATGGTCTTGTTACTTGAGAAGAGGTGAGGGTACTTTTGTTTGATCTGATCTTTGTGTTCCCAAGTGAATTCTGGACCACGTCTGGATTTCCATCTGACTTTCACAATGGGAATGCGACTATGCTTCAATCTTTTCACCTCACGGTTCATGATCTCTACCGGCTCTTCGATAAAACGATGTTTATCATTAAGCTTAATCTCTTCCAAGGGAATAACGAGTGTTTCATCGGATAGACATTTCTTCAAATTTGACACATGGAAACTATTGTGCACGCTGTTAAGCTCCGGTAGTAAGTCTAATCGATAGGTTATAGGGCTAATCCTCTTCAGAATTTTTGAATGGCACGATATAACGAGGATTCAGCTTTCCTCATTTCCCAAATCATATCACGCCCTTCCATGGCGAGACTTTCAGCAGTATTCTTTATCCCTCTTGGAACTCTAGGGATTTTCTCCTTACGTCTGCATAACTCTTCTGGCGATCGTGAGCTGCTTTTAACTAATTCCGTATCTGCACTATCTTTTTGGTGGTCTCGAGTATGATTTCTGGGCCAGTGACTTAACTATCCCCGACTTCAGCCCAGCAGAGAGGTGATCGACACTTCCATCCATACAGTGCCTCGAATGGAGCGACCTTAAGACTCGTGTGATAGCTATAATTGTACGAGAATTCCACTAACGCAAATGTGTATCCTAGCGTTTCCCAAAATCAATTACACAGGCTTGCAACATATCTTCTAAGGTTTGGATCATTCTTTCACACTGACCATCAGTCTAAGGATGATATGCGGTACTCATGTCTAAGTCTGTACCCAAAGCTGGCTATAACGATTGCCAAAATCTTGACGTAAATCTGCTATCTCTATCTGAAATGATTGAGACAGGCACTTCGTGTCTAGAGACGACTTCCTTGAGGTAAATTTGAGCCAATTTATTCATCTTGTCGGTCCCCTTGATCGGTAGGAAATGTGCGGACTTCGTCAGGCGGTCGACTATTACCCAAATTGTATCGTACCCACTAGATGTCTTCGACAGTTTTGTTATCAAGTCCATGGTTACTCGTTCCCACTTCCATTGGGGAATCTCTGGTTACTGCAATAACCCAAATGGTTTTTGATGTTCTGCCTTGACTTTGGAGCATGTTAAACACTTGCTGACATATGTGGCAATGCCAGCCTTCATATTAGGCCACCAATATAGCTCCTTGAGGTCATGATACATTTTGTCGGATCCGGGGTGAACGACATACCTTGACTTGTGTCCTTCATCCATAACCAGCTTTCTTTCTTCACCAAAGCTTGGTAACCAGATTCTATTCATGAAGTATCGATTTCCATTAGCCCTTATCTCAAACTGTTTGTCCATGCCTCTTAGAGCTTCATTCTTCACATTTTCCTCCTTAACAGCTTCCATTTGCGCATCATGAATTAAGGAAGGAAGGTTTGGTTGAATGGTCATGACTAAGGCTCGTACTCTTAACGGCTTCGCTCGTTCCTTTCGGCACAGAGTGTCGGCAACCACATTAGCTTTTCCGAATGATAATGAATTTCACAATCATAGTCACTCAACAATTCCATCCAACGGCGCTGCCTCATATTCACCTCTTTCTGGTTCAAGATGTGTTGGAGGCTCTTATGATCCGTGTATACAGTGCACTTCGTACCGTACAATTCCAAATTTTGAGGGCAAAAACTACTGCTCCCAGCTCTAAATTATGCGTTGTTTAATTCACCTCGTGTACCTTAAGTTGTCGTGAAGCGTAAGCTATGACCTTATCCTTCTGCATCAGCACACATCCTAACCCATTGTGTGAAGCATCGCAGTAGACCACAAAATTCTCTATTCCTTCGGGTAAGGAAAGAAAGGCGCGCTGCACAATTTGTGCTTCAACAACTGAAATGTTGTCTCCTGGTCATCACCCCATTTATACTAAATGTCCTTTCGGGTCAATTTTGTTAGAGATTCGGCGATCTTTGAGAAGTTTTCGATAAATCGCCTGGAATACCCAGCAAGACCTAGGAACTGTCGTATCTACGTGGGGGTTCTAGGAGTTGCCCAATTCTTGATGACTTTTATCTTTGTGGGGTCGACTTGAATTCATTTAATGTTGATCACGTGACCGAGGAATTTTACTTCTCTTAGCTAAAAGTCACACTTTGAAAGCATGGCATATAGTTGTTCTTTCTCCAACAACTCCAAAATTAACCTCAATTGTTGCTCGTGCTCCTCCTTATTTCGTGAGTAGATTAAAATGTCGTCTATGAAGACAATCACAAACTTGTCCAAGTATGGTTTCAAACCTGATTCATAAGGTCCATGAATACTGTCGATGCATTGGTTGATCCAAACGGCATTACTTGGAATTCATAATGATCGTACCGGATTCTTAAAGCTATCTTTGGAATATCCTCCTCGCGAACTCTAACCTGGTGATAACCAGACCTCAGGTCGATCTTCGAATAGAAGCTTAACCCTTGGAGTTAATCAAATAAGTCATCGGTCCTTGGGAGAGGGTACCGGTTCTTTATGATCAGCTTATTTAGTTCCCAGTAGCTAATGCACATCCGGAAGGTTCCATCCTTCTTCTTTACGAAAAAACTAGAGCTCCCTAGGGTGAGGAACTCGGTCTGATAAACCCTTTATCCAAGAGCTCCTACAGCTGATTGGACAATTCCTACAATTCTGATGGGGCTAAATGGTATGGAGCTCGAGCCACTGGTGCCGCACCTGGCACTAAGTCAATTTGGAATTCGACTTGTCTTGATGGTGGAAGTCCAGGTAAGTCTTCCGGAAATACGTTGGGGTAAATACGAACAATAGGAATATCTTCGAGTCGCTTCTCCTTCGGCTTCTTCTCTGTTATGTGGACTAAAATCGCTTGACAACCCCTTCGCAGACATTTTAGGGTCCTGATGCTGGAGATGATGCTTACTTTGGTGTTTTTCAGTTTGCCTTGGACGGTTAGGATCTTCTTATTGGCCAAGGGTATGCGCACGTCTTTTTGTCGCACACGATTTTCGCACGGTTTTTTGATAACCAATCCATGCCTATAACCACGTCAAAACTCCCTAGTTTGATGGGCAACAAATCTATTTCAAATAGTTGACTTACTAATTCTGAGGAGCATCCTCGAATTATATTATTTGTTTTAAGTGTCTTACCGTCAGCAACCTCTACAGCATACGTGGCACTTAATGGGGTAAGAGTGGCATTTATCTGCTTACTAAACTTAGTGGATATAAAGCTCTTATCAACACCAGTATCAGATACTATGAATGCATAAGAGTTGTTGAGAAGGAACGTACCCGTGACCACTTCGGGATTCTGCCTTGCTTCCCCACTTCCCATGACGAAAGATCTTCCTTAAGCTCCCCCAACATTCTTCAACTTCGGGCAGTCTTTTCTGAAGTGCCCCACGTTCCAGCATTCAAAACACCCTTTTTGAGGCTCATTTTTTGTTCCGGAGTTGGGAACCATGTAATCCTTGGTCAGGTGACCTTGCCTTTTGCACGACCACAGGGATTTGTACACTAGTCATTGTGATGGTAATTGCACTTGCTGGAATAAGGTTTGTTACCGGTGTAGCTTTTCTTTGACTCAGACCCAGCTACGTAGGCCATGATTGTCTCTTGCTTCTTCTATTGGTTCCCTGAATTCTTTCCCGAGAGGTCTTCCCATTTCCGCTTGTTGTCTGAACTCTTGGCAGTCGTTGCCCCTTGGCGTACTACCTGCTCCAATAAATTGTGTGCCATTCGGATGACATTCTGGATTATCGTTGGGTTGGAGGAGGTTACATTCCCTTGGATCTGTCAGGAGAGTCCCTAGATGTATCATTCAACCCTCTTGTATTCCGGGGTAACCATCCGTGGCATAGAAGGCTCAGCTCATGAAATTGGTTGGTTTATCACGTGATATCCATCCCCTTCATGGACAAGTTCCAAAACTCAGCTTTCATCTTTTGGAGTTGGCTTCTTGGGCAGTACTCATCGGTCATCATCTGTTTCAACTCTGCCCATGGGAGTTCATAGGCCACATCAATGCTTACGGACTGAATGTAGGAGTTCCACCAAGTGAGGGCTCCATCCTGCAGTGTGTGAGTGGCGAACTTCACCTTGTTGTCTTCTATGCAGTTGCTGACCCGGAAAACAGATTCTAGCTTCTCGAACCAGTAGGTTAGGCCAACTGCACCCTCCGTGCCATTGAAGTACCTAGGTTGGCAACTTAGGAATATTTTTATACTACAACCCCTCGGGTTGTTTTCTGCCCCTCCAGCTACTCTGCTACTTCCCTAACCATTATTTCGATTACTTTCGTATGCAGCGATGGTGTCAGCTACTCTCTGAGCCACTAGTTGTCCGATGTCCGTCGTGTTCATTCTTCTTGTTGCCATGATCTTGAAGTTTAGAGAAAATTAACACGGTGTATGAAGATAAGTCAATGGGTTTGAAATTTACTAAGGCAGATAGTTATACTACATATCGTCAGGCACAAATTTATAGTTAAACTTAATTTTTCATTAAAATAGCATGATACATAATCTTTTACAACATATGGTCGGGGTTTCCCTGAAAAATTTTCAAGCCTTACTTAACTAAAAGATACACCAAGTAGAAAATACCAACACTACAAATATAATGATAGAGGAGGCTCCAGGTGTGGGACGCCTCCGAGGTCTCTCCGTACTCTAATGCGTTGAGCCGCTGTGTCAAAGCTGCGTTGCACGTCTCGCACTCCGCCAAGCATTTCGAACCTCGTTTATCCCATCTTGGTGGATTGAGTGAACATGCTGATTTTCCCAGTAAATATTGGTGTTTTTCATCTCTTCTTGCTCAATCCTCGCTGTGATCTCCCCGACCTCTTGGCTAAGCTGCCTAAACTGGAGATCGTGTCGAGCGGCTCTTGCCACCAATAGAGGCATAGTTTGATGTGTGGGTTCTTGGATGAGTGGTGGCACTTGCTCAGTGGATGGTCCTCCGACCTCAGAATGGCTGGGGATTCCCTCCTCATGTCTCCACTCTTGGAGAGTGCGAGCCATCCATCCCCACTGTCTTGCGTTTACCCGTCGCCGCTGCGGCGGGCTCGGCTGGGAGGCAGGCACTGGGATAGACTCCCGTTGTGCCATTCGTACCCTTTTTCTGGGTGTGCACATCATCAATGGACCATTAGGATGGTTTCGAAATGGGGTGTATGATGGGACACGTGGTGGTGGTGGAGGAATAATTGGTGCTGAAGTACTAGAGTTGCCATCCTCATGCTCGGAAGGGTCTTCTTCTTCTTCGTCGATCGGATCTTGATGGTCTTCCGATTCAAAGTAAAATTCAGTGTCACTTTGGTCCTTGGTGCATATTCGTCCTCGGAATCAGAAATGATAATAACCATATTGTCCGACATGTTTCTATTTTCAAGGTCCATTTACAGTTGTTTTAGTTACATGCAAAATGGTTTAGTTTCTTGTAACAATTATAGTCTAGGGTACTAATGCAACCTAGTTCACTATAACCATATCTCTGATACCAATCCTTCACACCCCGATACCCCACTTGGCAACGAGGTGTGACGTCGCGAAAACAAAGTCATAATCATAATAAACGACCTCTAAATGAGACGTTTTCAAAATGCAGAAAATATAATTAGCGTTTTACAAGCATCATGAAATACAAAGTTCACTAGTGCGGAGATTAAAATACATGACAAAAAGTTTAAGTTATGAACATCAGTCTCCATAACGTTTGAAATGTCCAATGACTCCGAAATCTTGAAAATCTTGTAAGCATGCAATGAATGTGATACCTTAGCCCTTATGGTCCTAAGAATAACATGCTAAATACGTAAACATAAAGTTGGTGAACTCGTATGGAATACACAAGATTTCGTTGAGTTGTAAACAAAAGCGAATCATATAATTTAAGTATTACCATAAGTCTCATGACCCCGAAACTTAACTTTTGAGTGCCCTATGTGGTATCCAACACCATAATACCAAGAAATGTCAAATGATTATGCATCCGTTTACAATTGACGCGACCAACCCGGATCGGGGCGTCAACCCAAATAGATCTATCCATAATATTCACGTTTACGAAGTAATTAACAGTTCATGATTGAGGGCGGTGGTATAGTGTAACCTTATGTAATACATAAAATGATTCTAGTACTTGTGTCCATATAAAATAAAAAGTTGAGCATGTATTCTCACCCCAAAGTAATACAAACAAGTAAAAATAGGGGCTATGAAACTCACTGTAGTAGTGAGCGTAAAAAAATTATGATCGAGTCGTTGACTTGAATTGAAGTTTGAACGGACTTAACCGATTTCAAGATGATATGAGGGTAATAATGTCTATAAATGATGATGTGTATGCATGATAGTTTTAAATTTAATCATCCAACTTAACAAGTTCATAAAACTCACTTAACAACCAAGTTTATTTATAAGAATTATCCAGGTTTTATCGAGATTTTTCAGACTACTTTGAGGCTGTTTTTACCGAAGCTCCAAAAAGATTTGGGCTTTGATATTTTTAATCATGAAACTAATATGTACAAGGAATTTTTCAAGAAAAAATGGTCATTTTTCGAGGTGTTTAGGTTAGGGAAATGGTTCGTTAAAAACCCTATGTTGGCCATAAATGAGTTGTTAGACTTTTCGGTTCCCAAACAGTATTTGGGGGTTCAAAACTCCGAGTTAAATTATGAAAACTTCCAGATCTTTAGTTAAGACATAGATCTGAATTCTGGAACAAGAATCAACTCATTTCGTTAAGTTTTGAATTAGTTATGATTTTTCAAAATTGGTGTAATGTTTCTGCCGAAAATCAGAATTTCACAACCTTGCAACAACTTGTGATTCTTGTCGTTTATTCAAAAGCCACATGTATAAAAGGTTATGAAACACATTTAAGAACATTGTTTTCATAATACTTATTCCTACATTATGTGTTTATACTTTTATAAACGCATTTGTAGTAACAACTTTAGAATAAAAACTAGATGCTCATAAGTTTCACTTTATATGCAACTTATTCTTGTTGGTGATTATATATTATGCAAGACTTGAAATTACTTAAATAAAAGATGTAATAGAGTAGTTTTTTACTTACTTTGATGAAATAAAAGAATAGAATGAGTAGGAAAAGTGTTCTTGAATTGTTGCACCAAAACTACTTGAATTTCATGAAGAACACTTAAAAGCAAAGAATGTGTGGTAATTGTGTCTGTGTGTGTGGCCGGAGTTGGGAGAGAAAAAGACAGTGGAGTTTTGTGATTTCAAGTGTGGAAATGAATGAAAGGCCGAGTTTCTATTTATAGAGAGAAAAAGGTGGTGAAATGATGAGAAAGATGGAGGTTGAGTGAAGATCAAGTGAAATTGAAAGGAGATGGTGAAATAAAGTTGATGTAGATTGTGCAAGGTCTTCACAATATAAAACTGAAAGTCAATTGTTGTGTTGTCCTTGCTATGGCCGGCCTAAAGAAGGTTTTACAAAGATTTTTATTTATTTTTTAAATAAAAGTATTTAAAATGTATTCTTGTATTTCCTTTATATGTAATTTCTTAGATACTTAGGAATACACTAGTTTAAAGAAATTGTTTTTGTCTTCCATAATTAAAGTCATGAAAGGTTGTTAATGTTGGGTTTTCTATACCCTTGCTAGGTTAATTTAAAACTTTGCGGAAAATTAAATAACCTAACCATGCAAGAATGTAAAACCTTAAAGGATCTAACCAAACAAGCAAGCAACAAATTATAAAATAAAAAGATGAACAATAAAAAAACTAACCTTGAGAAAATTCGCAATTTTCTTCACGAAGAACGCTTCCACGAACAGCCTCTGAACCGGATGCCAAGCGTCTAAGGTAAGAACGCCTCTAGTTGTTCACACCCAATGAACAAAAGAGAAAATAACTATAACTTTTCTAAGCTCAGATCTCAGAGTGCAAAAACTGGTATCCCTTGTGATCGTCAGATAACTTATAATTGAATGAGCGAGGAATGAAGCAGGCAGGGGCTCCCTATTTATAGGGTTAGAGAAACCCTAGAAATTCACCCCCAAACCCATGTGGGATGGTTTCAAGGGCCGGCCCCCTTAACTAGGGTTAAGGGGTGCCCTGTTGACTATCAAATAATTGCAGTTTGGCCCCTGTACTTCCCTAATTAATTCTATTAGCTTCCAGTTAATTTATTAATTATTAATAAATTAACAAACTAACCCATTAATCAAATATAATCAATTATTTATTTTCCAATTAGTTTATTAAACATAATAAATTAACAAACTAATTAACATTATATCTTTAAGTTAATTACCTTCTCTTTACTATTCATTGCATGCACCCAAAAAGGATCCAGCCTGATAACAATATATTTAGAAATTAGTTGTGACTTGGACACTAATTCCAATAGTCTACCACTTGGACAAGTTGGAAACTATTTGTCTAAACACATTCTATTACCAGCCTTCCTAGACACCCGTTACAGATGCCGAACTCTGAGTTACATCAGAGCCAATCCTTTAGATAAGGATCAACTATTCCTTCGTTCTCAGATATCGTATGAAACTAAGACATGGATTATAATCAATCTTTAGTTTCAAAATTATGTTTCTGATCTCCGATTAATTTGACAATATGAGACTGACTAATTGAACACGTCAATTTCGTCTCGGTCGGGCCCGACACTCTAAAGTCAACGTTTAATCATCAAAGGGCCCATAGATATCGCTTTTCCACTAAGGCAAAAGGAACGAATAAACTTTGTATACACATCGCTAGCTAACTAATACTATCATAACTTGATACACCCGTTATAACTGACAGTTACGCACAGTGTTTGAATGCACTAAGGTACGACAGACTAGAAAACCGCAATTTCAATGTATCTCCGTTTGAAGAATAGAGGATATTATTATCTTGGAAATACTTATGATTTAATCCATGAAGTATCTTTCCAAATGCGAGTGCCCTATACTTAAATCTCCATCAAGTACCCATGAATCTTGCAGCAATATCTATGCTATGTCAAACTCTTGACAATCTACTAACATTCCAAGACAGTCTTAATTCAGTACTAACTCCCGGTAGTACAAAAGACTGAGGAATTTGAATAAAATTAATTACTCTGGAAGTTAGTTCTAAACATGCAAAAGGAAACGCAACGATAAACTAATATAAGATAGTAGCACTTTGCAAATAAATAAATCTCCATTATTTAATCACCAAATCTATTACAATTTCAAATCATTGTTACAATGTTTCAAATTCAAACTAACTACCAAACTTTAAATTATCTCGTAATCCTATGCTAACAACATGACTACAGTGTTTCGGTTGAGAAAGTGGCTTTGTGAATGAATCAGCTGGATTCTCCTCTGATCGCACTCTCTTCACAATCATATGTCCTCCTTCAACCTTGTTACGGAAAAAATGGTACTTCCGATCAACGTGCTTGGACTTTCCATGATCCTTGGGTTCTTTAGTCAACGAAACAGTACTTTCATTGTCGCATAATATTTCGATGGGGTCTTGAACCGTTGGGACAACTCCAAGATCTCCAATGAAATTCCTCAACCAGATGGCTTCCTTTGAGGCTTCTGAGGCCGCAATATACTCTGACTCGCAAGTAGAGTCTTCCATGGTTTCATGCTTCGAACTCTTCCACGTCATGGCTCCCCCGTTCAATAAGAACACCCAACCAGACTGTGACCAACAGTCATCTCTATTTGTTTGGAAACTCGCATCGCAATAACCGGTTACTTTGAGTCCGTCCTGTCCACCATAGACCAAGAACCTGTCCTTATTATTTCTTAAATACTTTAAAATGTTCTAGACCGTCGTCCAATGACCTTCACCAGGGTCCTGTTGATGTCGACTCACCATGCTCAGAGCAAATGAGACATCAGGCCTCGTACATGTCATGGCATACATAATAGATCCTGTGGCCGAAGCATATGGAACTCGACTCATTTTGTCTCGTTCCTCCTGTGTCTTCAGACTCATGTCTTTACTAATCTTTATGCCATGAGCAAACGGAAGGTTCCCTTTCTTAGACTTATCCATACTGAACCTTTTCAGTATTTTGTCCAAGTACGTATCCTGGCTCAGTCCTATTAGACGTCTCGTTCTATCTCTATAAATCTTAATACACAGAATAAAAGTTGCATCTCCTAGATCCTTTAAAGCGAAACATCTTCCCAACTAATCTTTTACACTTTGTAATGTTGGGATGTCATTTGCTATGAGTAATATGTCATCTACATACAATACCAGGAAGACTATAGTGCTCCCACTAACCTTGACATATATGCAGGACTCATCTTCGCTTCTAGAAAATCCAAACTCTGTGATTTTCTCATGAAAACAAAGATTCCAGCTTCGAGAAGCTTGCTTAAGTCCATAAATGGACTTCTGAAGCTTACACACTTTCTTAGGATACTTTGCATCTACTAAACCTTCGGGTTGTGTCAAACACACATCCTCTGTCAGTTTCCCATTAAGGAAAGCAGTTTTGACATCCATCTGCCAAATTTCATAGTCATGAAATGCAGCTATGGCTAGCACTATCCTGATAGATTTAATCTTAGCTACTGGTGAGAAGGTTTCCTCATAGTCAATCCCATAGGTTTGAGTATAACCCTTTGCCACCAGTCTGGCTTTGTAAGTGTGCACATTCCCGTTCATATTCGTTTTCTTCTTGAATATCCACTTACAGCCCACCATTTTCAGACCGGGTGTGGGATCAACCAAGTTCCAGACTTGGTTGACATACATAGATTCAATCTCGCTATCCATAGCGTCCTTCCACTTGACTGCCTCAGGGCCTGCCATCGCTTCCCGGTAGTTAGTTGGTTCGTCTAAGTCGACTAGTGTACTGTCACTAATCATATCATCTTGTTCAATATGGAAACCAGAGTAAAAACTCAGGAGTATTGCTAACTCTATCGAATCTCCGCAATGGTAAGGATATGTCGTTAGGTTCAACAGGCATCTCAGCCTCACGTTGATGGTCAGTGTTTGCAATTGGTTCTTCATCGATAGAATCTTGAACCTCATCAAGATCGATCTTACTCCCACTGTCCTCTTTAGATATTATTTCCCTCTCGAGGAACACTCCTCTTTGAGATACAAACACTACATTTTCATGTGGTCTGTAAAACAAATATCCAAAAGAGTCTTGTGGGTGACCGACGAACAGACACTTTTCAGATCTTTGTGCGAGCTTGTCAGGAGTTTCTCGTCTAATGAAAACCTCACAACCCCAGATTTTGATGTGACTAAGGGATGGACGTTTTCCCTTCCACATCTCGTACGGTGTCTTTCAAACCTTCTTAGTGGGTACTAGATTTAGGATATGTGCCGCTATTTCTATTGCATAACCCCAAAAACTTACCGGAAGTGTTGCTCGACTCATCATAGATCGGACCATGTGTAACAAGGTCCTGTTTCTCCTCTCCGCAACTCCATTGAGTTGTGGTGTTCTAGAGGGAGTTAACTGGGAAACTATGTCGCAGCTTCTAAGATGATCGAGAAACTCGATACTAAGGTACTTTCCTCTCCTATCGGAGCGGAGAACCTTTATCTTTCTGCCCCGTTGATTCTCCATTTCACTTTGATATCTTTTGAATGTCTCAAAAGTGTTGTACTTATGTTTAATAAGATAAACATATACAAATCTACTATAGTCATTAGTAAAGGTGTCATAGTACCGATTTTCCCCTTTTGTAGCACATCGGAATGACCCACATACATCTGTGTGGACCAAGTCCAATAGTCCTTCACCTCTTTCACACGTTAATAATGGTGATTTTGTCATCTTGCACAGTAAACAAGATTCGCATACATCATCCGACTTTAGGTCGAATGATTCCAACACTCCATCCTTTTGGAGTTGGGCGATACGTTTCTTGTTAATGTGCCCAAGACGAGAGTGCCACAATTTGGACTTATCAATTTCGTTAGAATCAACATTAAATAATAAATTGTAATCACACTCAACAATTTCATATATGTTATTATAAGGACAAGCTTTGAATATAAAAACATCTTTCAAATAAACCAAAATACTTCCATTATTATTATCAAAGCTAAAAGTGTATCCATCCTTTTACAAGGCAAATAGAGAAATGATGTTTCGATTCATATTGGGTGAATAACAACACTTATTTAAACTAATCTCTACTCTTGATCCAAGCACGAGCTGCAACCTTCCGACTTTCTTCACAGGCGTGATCTTTCGATTTCTTATGATTAGGTTCAGCTCCCCATGCTTCAGACTTCTACTTGCCCTTAGTCCCTGCAAGACAGAGCAAATGTGAGTACCACATCCTGTATCAAGAACCCATGAATTAGAGATAAAAGTGTTATGGAGTTCAATCATGAACATACCTGAAGTTCTAGCCTTTCCGACCTTACCGTCCTTAAGGTCCTTCAGATATGTTGGGCAACTTCGCTTCCAGTGCCCCTTGCCATTGCAGTAAAAGCATACCGCTTCCTTCGGGTCTTTTACAGACACAATTCTAGACTCTATTTCCCTTGAGACCCTTTCTTGGACTTTCCTTTTTGGGCCTTCCAGAATGACTTCCGTTTCTTTGAAGCCTTACCGACAGTCAGCACAAGGGCCACAAGGGTCTCATCTTTCTTGATGCCCTGTACCGCGGTTCGGAGCAGATTATGCGGTTCCATAATGGACGTCTCCTTCTAATTCATATTCATTTGATGGGAGAGTACGAACTGATTATAGATAGCGGGCAATCCAGAAAGAATGATATTGGTGGAAAATTCAGAGTCGAACACCATATTGAGTGCCTCCAGCCTATCGAAGTACCCCGTCATCTCAAGGACGAAAGTACAGATAGAAGCTCCAGGTTTCGGCTTGCAGGCCATGAGGGATCTTACCACATCAAGGCGCTCTTTGCTCGCCTTAGCCTCGAACATCTCCTTAAGCTGCTAATTCATCTCAAAGGCCCATGTATTCTCAAAGGCTTTAGCAAGCTCAGGAACCATGGATGACGCCATGATGCAGGACACGTTGTTCGCATCATCGTAATGCTTTTGGTGTGCGTCAATTTCCTCCTGGATGGGATTCTCACTCAGTGTGGGAATCTGTTCATCGAGAACATACTCTTTGTTCTCATACCTCAGCGTAAACCTGAGGTTTCTCATCCAGTCCACATAGTTCGGACTGGATAACTTTTCCCTACCCAGAACGGATTGGAGTGAGAAGTTGGATGCATGGTCGGGAGCAGGAGTGGGTGTACCATTAGAAGTAGATATCTGTGAGATAAAGTTTTAGTTAGTATGAAGTATTCCTTAAACAATTTACCCAATTTGAATTAAGGCTAGGATCCATATTTTCGATTCGTTTTATGAAAAGGGTATCCGTAATCACGCTGCAATTTTATTTTAGGTGGACAAAACTCTTGTCGACTTCAATCTCTATTTCCTAGATCTTTTGAGATTCATTGAATCTTATCAATGACATGTTAATCTCGGTTATGCTCATCTACTATCCATGACTGGGTTGCCAAGGATCACGGACAAGATGGTGAATCTAACCATGCAAAACTGCGTAAGACCTGGCACGAATCAGTCCAGGAATCGCGAGTCCAACAACACCTCCTAATATGTCCTCACATTAGTGTGCCAATAAACCACACACGCTCCACTAACAGTACATATAACAAATGTGCATTTTTCATGGGTTAGCATACTAATTCACTTTTGATATATCTAAAACGGATTTTCTTTTAGTACTTTAGATTATACTTTTAATCTGAACATCATCCTATCAAAAGTACTCAGTAGCTCCATTGAACGCACAGCGGAGCGGAGGAGGCAGGTCAGCGGGAAGCTGTTAAAAACCTACTCCTTTAGGGAAGCAGAGCGACCCGCCTTATACCTCGTTTACAGTTTGTTCACTATGGGTGAGCCGATTTATCAATTGACTGACGATGCAATTAGATTTAAATGACATATATATATATATATATATATATATATATATATATATATATATATATATATATATATATATATATATATATATATATATATATTCAATAATACATATATAAATTTCTTTTAAATCTTAGGGGTTTAATTTTAAACTTTTAAAATTAAGGGGTCTATTTTAAACATTTTAAAATACAGGGTATATTTTAAACAATTTAAAATATTAGGGTTTAAATTAATATTTATATTTATATATATATTTTTGGTTTTAATAAATAGATTAAATAAGAAACTTTTAATTATTAACTATATATATTAAATCCGAAATCTATATATATAACCATATAAATCCTCAAAATTTAAACCTAGGATAATACAAGTTTATCCTAATAAATTATAATTTTCTAAAACCTTTAGGATAAGCACTTAATTTAAAATAAGACAACTTCTAGATAAATAGGATTTAGGATAAACCTAGAAAATCAAGCTTATCTCTAAGGCATGTTTATCTAGAATCCTAAAAATCAAATCCTTAATTAAATTAACAAAATCCTAAAATTTATTATAATAATTTATTTAATAATTCGGAATTATCCTTTTAAAATCTTTTAAAAATTCCGAAATCTTTGAAAAACATTTGAAATTTTTTTTTCAAAATTTAAATAATTAATTTGATATTAAAAATTATTTTAAAATTAAACTACTTAACCAAAATTCCGAAAATTTATAAAAATTTCGGATAGATGTATTAAAGTAATTTTCGGATATTATTTAAACTCTTAAATATTAATTTTTAAATTTAAACAATTTAATGTAGAAAACAAAACTCAATTTAAAAATTAAAACAAAAAAATCTGAAAATAATTAAATACAAATTTTTGAAATTATTAAACTAATTTTCGAAATTCATCTCTCAAAATTAGTGCAAAGCTCGTTATGTTAACATGTCTCTGATACCACTGATGGGTTTTCTATACCCTTGCTAGGTTAATTTAAAACTTTACAGAAAATTAAATTACCTAACCATGCAAGAATGTAAACCTTAAAGGATCTAACCAAACAAGCTAAGCAACAAATTATAAAATAAAGAGATGAACAATAAAAACTAACCTTGAGAAAATTCGTAATTTTCTCCACGAAGAACGCTTCCACGAACAGCCTCTGAACCGGATGCCAAGCGTCTAAAGCAAGAACGACTCTAGTTGTTCACACCCAATGAACAAAAGAAAAAATAACTATAACTTTTCTAAGCTCAGATCTCAGAGTCCAAAAACTGGTATCCCTTATGATCGTCAGATAACTGAGAATTGAATGAGCGAGGAATGAAGCACGCAGGGGCTCCCTATTTATTGGGTTTGAGAAACCCAAGAAATTCACCCCTAAACCCATGTGGGATGGGCTCAAGGGTCGGCCCCCTTAACTAGGGTTAAGGGGTGCTCTGTTGATTATCAACTAATTGCAGTTTGGCCCCTGTACTTCCTCAATTAATTCTATTAGCTTCCGGTTAATTTATTAATTATTAATAAATTAACAAACTAACTCATTAATCAAATATAATCAATTATTTAGTTTCCAATTAATTTATTAAACATAATAAATTAACAAACTAATTAACATTATATCTTTAAGTTTTTTACCTTCTCTTTACTATTCATTGCATGCACCCAAAAAAGATCCAGCTCGATAACAATATATTTACAAATTAGTTGTGACTTGGACATTAATTCCAACAGT